>JASDQU010735590.1:202196-214064 GCA_032191745.1 Picea mariana | reverse complement strand
ACCTTAGAATGCATAGATGGTGGCAGGTCCTCAATCTCTGCCATCGGGACCGTGCGAGTGAGCGCCGTAAATTTACGCTCGACCTGTCTCAATAACCTCTCAGCCTCCCTGGCTAGAAGATCTCTTGTTACTGTTGGTCCCCCTGTAGCAGAAGGTGAGGCCCCTGGCCAAGGACAACAGATGTTCCTCTCATATTCAGTGGGTCTCACTGGTCGCACATCTGCACACAATGAACACATACTCTGTCAAATACTCTGGTATAACAAAAAAAAATGGTATATATAACAAAACAACATAAAAATTACATATACAACAAAAAAACTACAAAGGTGGACACTTACCCATCTCCCCTCGCTCCTCACCAGGAGGTACTGGTATCTTAGGATCTCTCGAGAAATCAATCCTGGCATAGGGGTAATCCTCTATAACCTGGATCTGTCGTGACAGCCACACAAATAAGTCATCATCAAAGGACTCATTGGTCCTTCTGCCACCTTGTCGCGACAGTAATACTACCCATATACACACAGTAGGAAGAGAGGCTTGATGTCCTTGTACCACTACTCGAGGACTAAAACTCAGAACTCTCTCAAAAAAGAACGAACACAGAATGGTCCCAAACCCGAAGTTCCTATGTGTCCGCAAACGACAATCTATCAGTTTCCTTTTCATACATTCAAGCAATGTGGTACTCCAATCAAAAACTTGTGCATTTAAGCACTGGACTGCACAGTTCATCTGTGCATAGGACGCCTGATGTAGAGCCGCAGAACCAGTAATTCGCCCAATCAGCAATACTATCGCCTGTATCGATAAGTTAGTGATCTTTCTTATGGGCACCTTCGTGCTCGATTGGTCTATATCAGCTGCACAGTATAGGCATATCAATTCCTCTATGTTATGTGGGCCCACAGAAAAAGTCCATAAATTGACTGGTTCCCCTCTCCTGGAGAGGCCAGTCAAAAAGTAAATGTCCTCGACCGTGGGCACCAGTGACTACCCCTCTAACATGAATTCCTTTGCATCTGGATGCCAGTAGTCAACCAAGGCATTCAGTAGCCTAGGTTGTGCCCGCATGAAAGGACATAGGAAAAACATGAGTAACCCACATTGCATCAAAGTGGCCACAGCATTGGGGTCTTCCCCGACCAGCTCGTTCACCTCTTCATGCTTTCTTTCTCTCCAATGGACATACATCCTGCAAAAAACCAAGGTTAAGGAGGGTTAACCCTTGCTTTTTATGCCTTTTTCATTCCATAAGGGGGTCCACACGTGTTGTAATGGTGGCAGTCACGTGTACACATGTGCAGAGTTTACTCTATTCGAATGTACACGCAGCCTATCCAAAGACAGCCTGGGTGGACCTAGGGCCGACCTTTTAAAGGTCGATGCCCCCCTAAAAAATGAAACCCAATGCAAAAATAAAGACATAAAATGAAAGATAAGGGAGTTTGTACTTACTTGGTCCAGACAGAAGTTTGTTTTGTCCACTGTAGCTTCCAGAATCACTGCTTTTGACAAAGGGGGCCTTTTGGTTCCAGAGTTAATTTCCAAATCAGCAATGGTGATAATGAGCTGCCAGCTTCTATTTATAGACTTTTTGGCCTCTTTTTGTTACTTTTTTGGCCTCCCTTATCATTTTATTTATACCAAAAACCATTTAGAGTGAATCAGGACTTGCATAGGAGGGATTTGATCGGGTATTGGGATAGTTTGTTTTGAGTTTTGAGTAATTTTCGATGGTCCGTGGAAAAAATTTTCAACGATCGACTTGAGCATATAGATTAGGTTTCTACCCTAAATTTTGTATCTCGTTGTCTTTTTCCTTTGCATAGGATTGATCCCATCAATTTGTAACACAAAACCATCATAGCTTCTTTAGAAGTGTCACAATTTTGTGGTAGAGCTTACCGGAACATGGATGCCCTAGGTAGATCCTAGTTGCATTATGGTATCCATGCTGTCTCTAAAACACTGTAGGCTCAGGAGTCCTTGTAGTTTTTCTTGAATTCAATCTTGAGCCTCATTTGCATGATTCCTCTTCACTCTTGACCTCACCCTCAGGACTCCCAAAAAATAACGGGTCTTCTTTTAATCCCTTTTCAGACCCTCTAAACATAAAAATATTGCTGAGCAATCTTGTGGCCTTTCACGCTCATTAAACTGAAATTTGAAGTCACGTTTGTCCGGCGGTGGTTTACCCCTTTTTCAGTTCAGACAGTCAACTGTACAAACCAAGGTATACTCTATGGAACTTCAGTTCTTTAGAAGAGTACTCTCGGGTATAATTTTATCCCTTTTTTCGGGCCTGAGGGACTAAACTTACGAAGAAGGAACCCCCACAGAGTCCATAGTTAAGCTCTTTTCAGACTCCCTAAAATTGAAAAGATCGTCGAGTGACCTTATTCTTTCACACTTGTTAAACTGGTTCAGAAGAACATTCCTGACGAAGTCCATAGTTAAGCTTTTTTCAAACTCCTTAAAAAGGAAAAAATGGTCGAGTGATCTTGTCCTTCTCACACTCGTTAAAATGGTTTTGAATAGATGTCTTGTTGGTGCTATTTTACCCCTTTTTCGAACCGATTAGACTATCTTCGAAAAAGGTACCCCAATGGAGTCTCCTTTTATGTTTTTTCAGACTCTCTAAATATGAAAAATCACCGAGCTTACCTTCTCTAGGGTCATTAAACGTACATCGAAGGACGTTACCATTGTGTGTTTTGTTAACCACATTTGCATACCTTATACGCCATCCTTGTAACAGTTTGCTTCTACGTTTTAACACCCTTGGTCCTAGAGGATCTTTCCCGAGTGTCATTATTTTGAACATCAGTCTTGTCCTTGTGCCTTGAACTTGTATGTTTTCAACGCTCGTTCCTCCATTGTAACGTAACATTCCTTTATTCTTTTTTTCCAAAATTATTGAAAAAGACAAAAAAATCAAATATATCCCAAAAAGAGGAAAGGAAAAGTATTTTCTTTATTGGAAACATAATGAGTCGCCCTTGGATAAAGAACATATGTCCATTTTTTCATCAAACCCTGGGATTTCATATGACCCTAGGAAGTTGTTCTCTCTACATAGAGTCGTGTCCTCCCTCGTTTGGTTATTCTCCCAAACATATGGAGATTTTGCGTTGCCTCCTGCCTCATAAAATTATGTTAATGCCATGCTTCCCGAGTCTCATCATTTGTCATGCTATTGTCCAAGGGAAGTTTGTCACCAAGCCTGAGTCCACCCCTATGAAATTTGTCTCTTGCCCTCATACCCAGCCATCCTGAATGTATAATCAAGTTCTTGTTTGAAATCAATGAAGCCTTCAGTCTGATCATCAAGTCCATGATTGATAAGCCATCGAAGACCTCTAGGTAGTGCAGTAGTACACTCATATTACACTCCTACCTGAGTTTTGAATATTTTGAAGTAGTTGCTCGAGCTCTGAAGACCTCATCTCTAGCCATCAGGCCATATCATCTTCTAGAAGATGGATACTCTATATGTATATATTTTTGATTTCGAGATGTAGCTCCATTGTGTACTGTTTGCGACTACTCTTTATATAGTTATATGGCATGGATCTATAGTGTATTTGATTGGTATCCATGATTCTATTTTATCCCGAGCATGGGTATGCCCACCTCGGTGAGACATTTTTTATTTTGCAGACGACACCTCCCAGTTCCTGATTCTTGGGCTCAATCGTTTGGCACATCAGTAAAGATTGGTAATGTATTTCGGCCATCAGATTCTCTTCTGACCTCACACATTAGGGGGCATTTGTTATAGCCCTAAATTGCACCATACATGCTTACCTGGCATCAGGCCATCTCAGATCCCTTCTTTGCCAAAGAATTGCTAAACAAACTCTTTAAAAAACCTCTTTTATAAAGGCCCACACGCCCTACTCCATTACTGCACACGTGTACACGCTAGCTTACCTAAAACAACCCGCGTGGACCGACAAAAGCACGAAAAAAGGAAAGTTGTCGACGAAACACACAGCTTTGGGTGAGTTAACTAAAACTCCCGACCATGCATGGCCAAGGGTTCGTCCAAATACCTAGCTTCTTCTAGCCTATAAAAGAAGGGCTAGGGGTCCCATTTGGAAAGAGGAAAAATAGAGTAAAGAAACTCTGCCCAATTGCATATTCCCATTGTCCCAACCCTTTATCCATCCTTGTGCAAGAAGAGATACAAAGAAAAGAAGTTGGAGGACATTTGAAGAGGAGCCCAGGATCAGGATTCGCAGAGCAATCACTAGTCTCGACATTTGTAAGTTGATTCATTTAAAGTAATAAAGAAATTCTTTTCCCATCCCACTTTATGAGTTCTTCATAGTACAGTAAATATATGTTTGAATATCTAACCCATTAGTCTATAGGTAAAATGCATGTGTAGTTTGTTTCTTGTTTTGCATACAGGTCAGCTTTGAAAGGAAGACTACTAACAAGTGATCAAGCGGGAGGAAGAATTGACACCAAACATCCGGAACAAGGTATGTTGGTCTAACCATGTATTTGTTGAAAAGAAATGAGGTTTAAGTTAGGGAACGAAGGTAGAAAGTAGATTTCTTTTGGTCATATCTGCATGCATAAGATAACCCTATTTTCTAGTCCGTAAGGGGATTTCCCTCACAACACTCATCCACTTTATTCTGCTACAAAGAGAGGCTCTGTGTAGAGGCAACGAATGTGGTGGTGACCTCCTTCTTACTGTGAGAATGGATCACAAAGAAGATGAACTTCCCGGTCTATTAAATGACTTTACTGCATTTCTTAGCAGAGATTAAAGAAATAGTAGTAGGCAATTCTACCTCTGGTATCCTATACAATTGTCTACCCAAAGTAATAATAACATTCTGGGGTCTAGACTCATACACAACATGACGCTTCCACAAATATTGTTGTCCTCAAAGAACATCACAAAATTAAAAGGGGGAAGTATCATAGAGTACCTCATCTTTGAAAGGCTTGATGTCATAGGGAAGACAACACTATTGGCTGACATGAAGATCTCTTCCTTGGCGAAGCCAGCCGATGGTGTAGGGTTATGGGCGTGATGTGGTTGGTAGATCTAGATGCTTGATGAACTCTTTTGAAATCTGGTTCTTGTGACTAACATTATCGACAATGAAATTAAGTGGATCCCCCTTTACCCACATCTACAAGTGAAATAAGTGTTCCCCTTCCCCTGGTTCTTCTGGTTCACTTGGTCAGAACTTGGTGGTAGTGACAGTGGTTTTGGGTTCAAAATTGATAATCTACTTCCCTCCTTCAAGATTTGATTCAGAATCAGAATCTACCTCTGAATTGGAAGCCTTTAGTTCGACCATGAGTGACTGCTTGGAGAGACATTCTTCGGTGTTGTGCCAAGGGGTTTTATGGTACTCACACCATTTTCCCATGTCCTTCTTCATCTTCTCATTTCCCTTCTTGTGTTGCGGCTTGGACTGGTTGTCCTGAGGGTGACCATCTTGACTTGGTCCCTGCTGTGTGGGTTGGGGCCTCATTTTCCCTATTTCAGCTATGAGGAGTTTGCAGATCCAAACTCTTGCCTTTTCTACTTAAATTTTTGCTTGATCTTGATAGCGTATCTATAAGCCATGCCTAATGAGGTGATGTCCAGAAAATCCATTTATGTTTGAGTGTATCTATGCAAAAAACCGCGGTATTTGAGCACTAGATGATGCTCAGAGTCTTTGATACCCAATTTGGTGCACAGGGTATGGAAAATATTGGTAAAATATGGTATGGTCTAGTCCCTTTCTTGACGCAGGGTGGTCCATCTAGTGTACTAGTCCTCGTAGCTTCCAACAAGGTAGTATTGTTCTTTAATGGCACCCTGGAAGGAATCCCATGTAGGGTCCACCAAAAACATTTCAAATTTCTCTACGACCCTTTGCTCAGACTAAGTATTCCACCAGTCTTTAACATGGGGAACGACCTTGAGGAGTGCAAAAGTGATCTTTTCCCTATTGGAAAAATTGTGGACCGAAAAATACCCTTCAAGAAGATTCAACCATTTATCTACAACATCTGCATCTATTAGTCCTTCAAATAATGGAATATCAAAATTTACCTGTACCTTGAAGGGGGTTGCATGGCCGCTTGATGAAGATGCTTCTTCTGTGGGCAGCCGTCGAAGGATCTGCTTGAATTTTTCCATCATTTCATTCCTTTTTTGTGTGAGGGATTCCTCGAGCAACATTTTAATAGTATATCCTTCTCCATCATCTTTCTTTTCATCCCCCATGGGTTTTTGTCACGTTCATCACAATTGATCTTGCAATGGATCAATTGGTTTGAGTCCCAACTTCTTGTACCTAGATCTTGTTGGGGACATGCATGAAGAAAAAGAAATGAAGAGAATACCTCTCTAATACCACTGATCCAGATTTAGGAGCAGAATGAACTAATTAATAGACTGAATACAAGAAACACAGAGATATGAAGAATAAAAAAAAATCCAGTGAACAATATCTTCTATTGAATAATGAAATAGGATGAAACTGTAAAACTGCATAACTGAAACACTTGCTCGAATGGTGGTATCTATCTCTGAAAACAAATGTGTCTTCTACACGCATCCGTTTGAGAAAAATGAATTGCAATGAGGCTCTAGAGGCCTTTTTGATATTACTCATGAATTCCAAAATCCTAGACATCCAAAATCCTAGACATCCAAAAACCCAACCCTATGTGGTGAAATGCCAAAAGTCATGTGGGCCCTATGTGTAAGTTGGTACCTCAAATTATCTGGGTCGTAAAGTTTTCATACGACCTCATTTTTAAATGCATGATAGCCTGTTGGAAAGGTCTTTCAGAGAACTACACATTCCACCATCAATCTTTGACTCCGTTTATAGTTTGACTCCGATGAGACAAAAAAACATTGTTTAGGCCTCCAAAACGACCCTAGAAGTACAAAAATATGTGATGACAGGAAAACATACAAAATAAGATAGTTGGTTTAGGTGAGAGGCCACCAATATCCACCTGGAAGATGTGTAGGGATTCAGACAACCCCAAAAGTGTAGAACCCACAATTACAAAGAAGTACAGAAGAATGTGTTGAACTAAGAATGGACAAGAGGAGCCAGTTGGAATAGGTGGGTGACCACCAATAGCCAACTAGATCACAAAACTATTAAATATCCCTACTATAATGCTAACATGTGATATTTGTGTTAATTCTCTGTAAATTCCCAGAGGTTGTCCAGGGTAGAAGAAATTTAACAGAGGTAACTTATCCAACCACTTCAAAACTGGGATCTAGCCTTGCCATTTTCAGAGATGGATCTCTCTATATGATTTAGATATGTTTGAGTTTTAAATATTAGGCTAGTTAAAATAATATGAGTGTGTTGTTTTGTTTTAATAAAGATGGTTGAAATATTGTTTACACATCCCTTGGGCTATGGGATCTGTGTTAAGGATTGAGATCAGATACAGATTTTATTAAGTTTCTTCATAGGGAAGGATAATGAAAATGTTGGATCTTATAGAATTAAAGTGATGGAAAGACAGAAAAAGGTGAGATATTCAATTACAATAGAGAAGAATTTAAGATTTTCCTTATTACAATATCAAAATAATAACATTTAGATCTTCAAAATCCAGAAACAGAGTATTCGAGATAAATCATGTACTTAAACTTCTTTCAAAGATAAAAAAAATAGAAAACATAATGATAATGAAGTAAGAAAACAATTAACAAAGAGAAGTAAACATCACCAACACCAACATGTAGGAATTCTGTGAATCTCCTTTTTTATTGCTGGTAGATCTCTTCAAAAGATTACAGATACAACTCGCTTGGGTGTAAAAATGAACTCTCAATACTTCTAAGTCTGAAGTATTTATAGAAAAATTACAACCGATCCTATCATTAATGATCAGGATATGGTGGAGAGAAAATCTAACTAACTATATTACATATTACAAAAAAGTAGGAATGCTAAATGATCCTCGAATCCTTGATGTTGATTCTAAGGAAGTGGTTGGTAATTCATCTTTGACTTGACTATGACTGTTCCATATGCTGACTTGGATGTACACCTCATCACTACTTGACCAGAGCACACAAGTCGCCCCATCTCTTTTGACTAGGAATGGTAACTTTGAGTAACCTTCGGTATACTTCATCCATCTCTGTGTACTTGGCAAAGGTGGGCTTGGTGATGAAGATGTACTTGATCTCGTATTGGATTCTTAGGTCCAACTGTAGAGTCTCCAAGAATGATTTTTCAGTAATGTTGCCCTGTATCCATGCAAACTTAGAGCCATATTTTTCCACTGTGAGGATCTTTTGTTTGTAGTCTGAGAGGGTAATCAACTTGTCATTGATCAAAAATAAACCCGAGAGCCCTTTCTTATGTAGTGAATCTATTTTGATGAAGAACCTATGTACTCTGATGTCCATTGCTTGGGCTCTTTCCTCAAGTTGCAACATTAATCCTCTCTTGGTCAAAACTTTCTTGACCTCAAGGATATTTTATGTCCTATCCTTAATATCCAAGGCCTCTAGTTCCTCTCTTGTTTTAGAATTCAAGAATCTGATGATCTCATTTTCCTCTGTAGGACTTTCTCCCAATTCTCCTCTTATGTTCTCAATGACTTGTCTTCTTCTCTGCACCAGTTCATGCTGCTCAAACGTAATCTGTATGAGTGGCCAAATCTCTGTCATGGATTTGTAGATGTCCATCCAAATATTTTCCTTGGCTTTTGATAGTGTCTTAGCCATGACTATCTCTTTCTGCAGCTTCTGAAGTTCTTTCTTGAGTCTCTAAGACTTATGCATCTCAGTGTTTTAACTTGACTGAAAAGTGGACTTTAGCTGATGGAGGTTATTAATCTCATCCTGCAGACTTTTGATTTCCCGTCCTTGCAGATACATGTCCTCGATGGACTTTTCCAACTTTTTTCATGCATGTGTGGTTGTTACTAAGGTTGCTACTAGAATTTCCACTGTGGTGGATGTTGTTGTTGTAATGATACCTGTGATGGGAACTTCATCTAGTGGGATGACTATCATTGACACATTCTGCTCTTTTTCTTTGACTAGCTTTTCTAGCTCGACCTCCATCTCTTTGATCTGTGCATTCTTATCCATGATTAATCTCAACATTTCCTCCATATGGCCTTCATTTTCAGCCATTTCCTTTGCATGTGGATCTTCTGTAGTAGGAATTTTTTGTTGTTTCCTTAAGGATTCTATATCAACATTCTTCTTCTTGAGGAGTTCTTTTGCTGCTTTGACATTGGATGGATCATATCCAATTTTCAACACCAGTTCTCCTAAGGATATGATCTTGTTATCCTTATCCAGGGAGGATATTTTTTCCAGTTTAAGATGAGACTGGACATTATTTAGGGAAACTTGTAACTTTGTAGCAGTCACAGAGGTATTGGCTAGGGTAGAGAAAATCATTTCTCCAGTCTGTCTATGCATATCCATTTGGTCAACAGGATGCACCTCTTTGACATCAAACTCAAATGTTGACCTTTTATAATCATAAATTTCTTTGGGTTGAGGCACCTGTGCCTGCAAGAATGTCATGTGCACCCTCCCTTTCTCAGTGTCAAATGCAGAGAGAAACCTATGCTGGGTTGTATATGTTTATTTCCATAATTGAGCATAGGTGCTATTAGTCAACATCTCAATTTTCTTCTTGATTAAGTTATACTTCTCAAAAATATTGAGCCCTGTAGACTCCTGTGAGGACTTGGTTGTCATTGTTGTATCATTCTACTTCTTTGATGAAGAAGTGGACATCATTTGTTGGCTTCCTGAGAGAAGTGGTGAATGTTATCCCTCCATTACTATGGTCTAATAAGTTTCTTCTCCTCCAAACCTGTGAGGTGTATGACTAGTCTTGGGTCTCTTCCTGTAAAATTGGAAATCTTCTGCTGAGACTTATGTAACTGAGGGAGATATTTCTTTCCTGGGCCTCTTATATACTGGTATCTGTGGAGTATTTTTTTGTGAAATGTTGGCAAGGGCAGGTTGTTTTTTAGTGTCAATCAGAGATTTTTCCTCCCACTCTGTCTCGTTCATGAATTTCTCTATCTTTGGTTTGGGCACATAAGCATAGGGTGAAATTGTGTTCTTTAATTTGGTTTCTACAATAATTCCACATGGATCATAGTTCCACTAAAAAATGGTACTGAACCTCTTTTCTTTTAACAATTTGTTGCCTTCTTCCCCTGCAGCTTTGTTGTTGTAGATGAAAGAACCAATATGGCCTCTGATCTTGAGTTGTTGTTTTTTCTTGAAAGCCACAAAATGAATGTCGTCTAAATTAATCATCTGTCTGATATATTCCAGAGTGAATATTCAAACAGAAAAGTATTTAGGCAACTTGTAGGGGGCCAATTCACATCTGTAAACTTTGATTTCTATGTGATCTTGGTACAGATACTAGTCACCTATTTTAGCAAGGTCTGAAAGGTGTAGAATCCTTTGAATTTATTCATTTATCCTAGGTTCTTTTCATCCACTTAGCATGCTTACCTTTTGGTGATTAAATTGATCGATGAACTGCTTAAAATTGAAATCATATGAGTTCTTTCTCAATAACATTGTCCAGGATGTGACAGGTTTTGGATTACCATCTTGGTCTAGCTTCTGTAGGGAAAAAGAGAACTTCTCTTTTTGGAAAAATATGAACATGTATATCAATATTGATGAATACCTGAACATGCCCTCTGTAGAAAACTTGAAGAGATACTCATGAATTTTTTCGGCCATAAACTAGTTGAAGTTGAAATTTGTAGCAACCTTCTCTTCGGTGGAGAATATGGACATAAAACCTAGAATGGGTTCATCTACCCACTCATCTGAATAGTATCCTAACATACAACATAGGGAAGAAATAACTTGGTTACCTTTCACTGAGAAAATGGAGGAATGGTAAGGGGGATTCTTCTTGGGTAATTGGGCATTTTTAGGGAGGAAAAGCTCAAATATTTTCCCTCTCTGGGGGAATGACAACTTTTGGTACATCTTGGTCATAATTTAAGTGGAAAAAGGGGAAAGGGAGTCGGCTATGGGTATATACATTATTTGGTCTATTGTTTCTGGGGTAATGGTGAAAAGAGTCTCACTAGATGCGAAACAATGGCTCTTTGGCTAGGGAGATAGTGTGGCTAGCATTTTGGAGTGAACTTGGGGAAATGGTATGTCTGAGGGAAGAGGTACAGTGGGAGATTAGACTCCCAGAGTCCAATATCATCACTTTGGTCCAGAAAGGTATCTTTAATCTAGAAGTGAAATTATAAGAAGTCGAATTCACACTTTGGCTCTGCAATAAAGTAGTCTTTATCGACCAAAGGTACCCGATCCAGGTCCATGGGAGGTGGGAGGAACAAATTCTCTTTGATCTCTGAAGATTTGGATTTAGGGGCCATTGATTCGACTAATACCTGCAAATTTGAAAGAAAATGGATGTTAATTGAGTTTACCAAGTGTTAATGGTGGATGTTGATTGAGGAGAATGGTGAAAGGTGGCTTTGGCAGCATCTAGATAATGAACAGTGCCACAATGGTGAAAAAACAAAATTAAGTGGATGAACGGGTATCTGTTGGGGAGCGGATGATGAGTCAACCATTTAACGGTCATGGACGACTGCTTTGATTGGAAAATTGGCATATCAGGAGTGAGGTGGAGGGTAATGAGTGGATAGTCGGTGGACGGGATGTGACTAGTGACAAGTGAGTGGAGGGTGATGTGTCAACAGAGTACTGGAGCATGGCGTATGGACAAAGGTAGTGGAGTGTGACGTAGGAGTGCGGAGGTGGTATGAGCAGGCGGTTTGGAAACTTGCTCGGAGGGGGATGTAGGATGTAAGTGGTGTAGAGTGGGGGGG
>JASDQU010735590.1:172310-182822 GCA_032191745.1 Picea mariana | reverse complement strand
TCCTAAGGTCATATTAAATCCCAGGGTTTGATGAACAAACAGACAGATGTGATTTATCCAAGGGCGACTCATTATGCTGCCAATAAAGAAAATATTTTTCCCTTCCTCTTTTTGGGGTATATTTGATTTTTTTTGTCTTTTTCAATAATTTTGGAAAAAGAATAAAAGAATGTTACGTTACAAAGGAGAATCGAGTGTCGCAAACATACTAGTTCCAAGTGCATGGAACAGAGGGATGTTCAGGGCAAAGATACATATGAAAGAAAAGGACACTCGAAAAAAATCCTCCAGGGGCCAAAGGTGTCAAGACGCAGAGGCAAAATGCTACAGGGCTTGCGTATAAGGCATGCTTCAAATGGTTCAGTTGAGAGAAACATGGAGCCGACATTAGGCCAAAGACGCAGTTATGCAAATGCGATTAATAAAACACACAATGGTAACATCCTTCGATTTAAGTTTAACAAGCCCAGAGAAGGTAAGCTCGGTGGTTTTTCATATTTAGAGAGTCTGAAAAAACGTAAAAGGAGACTCCATTGGGGTACCTTTTTCAAAGATAGTCTAGTCGGTTTGAAAAAGGGGTAAACTAGCACTGACAAGACGTCTATTCAAAACCATTTTAACGAGTGTGATAAGGACAAGATCACTCAGCCATTTTTTCATTTTTAAGGAGTCTAAAAAAAGATTAACTATGGACTCTGTTAGGAATGTTCTTCTGGACCAGTTTAACAAGTGTGAAAGAATAATGTCACTCGACGATCTTTTCAATTTTAGGGAGTCTGAAAAGAGCTTAACTATGGACTCCGAGGGGGTTCCTTTTCCGTAAGTTTAGTCCCTCAAGCCTGAAAAAGGGGTAAAATTATACCTGAGGGTACTCTTATAGAGAACTGAAGTTCCATAGAGTATACCTTTGTTCGTACAGTTGACCGTCCGAACCGAAAAAGGGGTAAACTACCGTCGGATGAACGTGACTTCAAAATTCAGTTTAACGAGCATGAAAGGCCACAAGATCGCTCGAAAATATTTTCATGTTTAAAGGGTATGAAAAGGGCTTAAAAGAAGACCCGTTATATCTTTTGGGAGTCCCAAGGGTGAGGTCAAGAGTGAAAAGGAATCATGCGAATGAGTCTCAAACTCATAATCAGGAAAAATAACAAGGACTCCCAAGCCTACAGTGATTAGAGATAGCATGGATACCATAATGCAACCAGGATCTACCTAGGGCATCCATGTTTCGTAAGCTCTACCACCAAGTCGCAACACTTCTAAAGCAGCTATGATGGTTCTGTGTCGCAACCTGATGGGATCAATCCTATGGCAAAGGAAAAAGACAATGAGATACCAAAGTCAGGGTAGAAACCTAACCTACATGCTCAAGTTGATCCTCGGAAAAAAAATTCGCGGACCGTCGAAAATTACCCAAAACTCCAAAAAATTGTCTCGATACCCGATCATATCCCTCCCATGCAACTCCTGAATCACGCTAAATGGTTTTTGGTTTAAATAAAATGATAAGGGAGGCCAAAAAAGTGACAAAAAGAGGCCAAAAAGTCTATAAATAGAATCTTGCAACTCATTATCACCATTGTTGATTTGGAAATTAACTCTGGAGCCAAAAGACACCCTTTGATAAAAGTGGTGATTCCAGGAGCTACAGTGGACAAAATGAACTTCTGTCTGGACCAAGTAAGTACAAAATCTCCTATCTTGCATTTTAAGTCTTTCTTTTTGCTTTAGGTTTCATTTTTGGGGGGGGTGTTGACCTTTAAAAAGTCATCCCTAGGTCCACGTGGGCTGTCTCAAGATAGGCCATCTGTACATTCAGGCAAAGTAAACCCTGCACGCATGTACATGTGACTGTCAATATTACAGCTTACGTGGACCCCCTTTTTGAATTAAAAAAACTTAAAAATCAAGGGTTAACCCTCCTAAACATTGGTGTTTTGCAGGATGTATGTCCACTGGAGAGAAAGAGAGAATGAAGAGGTTAGTGAGTTGGTTGGGGAAGACCCCAATGTTGTGGCTGCTTTGATGCAATGTGGGTTACTCAAGTTTTTCTTATGTGATTTTATGCGGGCACAACCTAGGCTACCGAATGCCTTGATTGACTACTGGCATCTGGATGCAGAGGCATTCATGTTAGAGGGGAAGTCACTGGTGCCCACGACCGAGGGAATTTATTTTTTGACTAGCCTCTCCTGAAGAGGGGAACCAGTCAACTTTCGGACTTTTCCTTCGGGGCTGCATAACATAGTGGAATTGATAGGTATTTACTATGAGGCTGATACAGACCACTTGAGCTCATAGGTACCCCAAAGAAAGATTAATGACTTATCGCTACAAGCGATAGTGTTTCTTATTGGGTGAATCACTGGTTCTGTGGCTCTACATTAGGCATCCCGTGCACAGATGAACTATGTAGTCCAGTGCTTGAATGCACAAATATTTGATTGGAGTACCACATTGCTTGAGTGTATGAAGAGGCAGTTGACAGATTGTTGTTTGCATACATAGAGGAACTTTGGGTTCAGTACTGTTCTATCCTCATTTTTCTTTGAGAGAGTTTTGAGCTTTAGTCCTCGAGTAGTGGTACGAGGACATCGGGCCTCTCTTCCTACTATGTGTAGATGGGTAGTATTGTTGCCACGACAGGGTGGTGGAAGGACTAATGAGTCATTCGATGATGATTTCTTTGCTTGGCTATTGCGACAGATCCTAGTTATTGAGGATTACCCATATGCAAGGATTGATTTTTTGAGGGATTCTGAGATACCAGTACCTCCTGGTGAGGAGCGAGGAGAGATGGGTAAGTCTCCATCATTTTTTTTGTTGAACATATGTAATTTCTATGTTGTTTTTGTTATATATATCATTTTTTTTGTTATACCAGAGTATTTGACATATATGTTTTCTTTGTGTGCAGATGTGGGACCAGTGTGACTGGTTGACTATGCGAGGAACAGGCGTCGTCCTTGGCCAGGGGCCGCACCTGCCACCACAGAGGGGCCCGCAGTAGCAGGAGATCTTCCAGCCAGGGAGGCTGAGAGGGTATTGAGACGAGTCAAGTGGAACTTTACTGTGCTAACTCACATGGTCCTTATGGTAGAGATTGAGGACCTACCACCATCTATGTAGCCTCATGTAGTGGGGGCACCATGGATGTGGGTCTAGTTGTTTCGGCATTTAGCCAACGCTGTGGATTAGTATAATAGGGCCCACAGGCCCTGACCTTAGCTAGACATTTCACGTGCCACGAGCACTACTTGTATATATGTTTTGAGGGCATAAGCCCTGTGACTCGTTATTGGTCATATTTTTTAGGCGCTCGCGTCCATCTATGTACTCTGGTTATTTTATGATATTATATGTGGATTTTTATGTCTTTTGTGTCTTATGGATCATGTGTGAAAAAAATGTATTTACATGTTTATGTGAATGTTCTTTCATAAGTGTGCAAGATGCCAATCTAAAATTTGATTAGTTAGAGTATCTGTAACTTGGTTTAATCTCCTAGGAACATGAAAATATGTAATATAATCAAAGTTTTGTTCTAAGAGACGTACCCTAAGGAATCGCCAGTGTAAAGTCAGATCATGAACCCGGTATACTCTGTTTAACTGAGACACAACCAGCTGAGCGTCAAGATAGACCCGGATATGAGAGATACCAAATGACAAAGCGTCATGAAGCAACTCAATAACTGCACTATACTTGGTGACATTTTTTGTGGTGTCACCTAAGCATATACCTCTGGAAGATAATAACTGGCCTTGAGGTGTAAATATTACCCAAGCTACGGAGGCAAGCCTCCGAGTGTGCTGGTTAGAACCATCTGTGGACCCAATGAACACCTTGGAATCACTTGACATCTTCCACAGTGACAAAAGATAACATCAAGGACACATCCATAACACTAAAAGAACTAGAAAGTAATAGTACAAAGACTATACATATGTTAAAAAATGTTACCCACGGTGACCTGCCTATGAGTAATACTTCTTGAGGTAGAGCCCATTTCTAGGCTCCACCAAAAAATTCCCTTCAAATTCAACCAGATGATAAGCGCCCTTTCTTAAACCCTCTTTTATGATGAAAGGTCCGAACCACATGGGTTTGAATTTTCCTGCCCCCAGGGGGTCCTTATCTTGGTCATAGACTAGGACAAGGTCACCTTCAGAGAAAATTCGAGGATGAACAGACCTATCATACTAACACGTGACTTTATGTTTGTGAGCCTCATTGGCCATGGCCACATCATGATGCTTCTCATTAAGCTACTCAAGGTATACTATTTGTTCTTCAAGTGGAGAAGTGTCTGACAATAATTGTACTACCAACTTTAGAGATGGGATCTGACATTCGATAGGCAAGACTGCCTCCAGCCCGTAAACGAGTTGGAAAGGTGAGAAATCGGTTGCAGTCTTAACAGACGTTCGGTAAGCCCATAATGTCGAGTATAACATCAAATGCCAATTTGACTTCGCTGAGTTGATCGTTCATTGTAGAATGGTCTTAAGAGTTTTGTTTACAGCTTCCACCTGACCATTTCCTTAGGGGTAGTAGGGTGATGAATGTTCTTGCCATAACCCAAGATTTGATGTTAACTTGGTCATCATCTGGTTCTGAAAGTGACTACCATGGTCAGTGACAATCTCCTTTGGGATGCTGAACCTTGCTATTATCTGATTGAATAAAAAGCGAGTTGTAGTCTCTCCATCATCTTTAAACATTGGCATAGCTTCAACCCACTTTGTGAAGTAGTCTATAGCTACGATGATATAGTGGTGCCCCCTTGTTGAAGGAGGGTTGCATGTAGTGTAATCAATTCCCCACTTGGTGAAGGGACCAACTTTGATGATAGGAAACATGGGAGCGGGATGTGCCCTCATCTTCCGATAGAAGATTTGGCACAGGTGGCACTTCTTCACCGATTCAATACAATCTTTGATAAGTGTCATCCAGAAGTAACATGCTCGTACAATATTTTGGTTTGTTTCCAACCTAGACAAATGACCGCCACAGGCTCCGGTATGGAAATCGTTAAGCACGATAACTACTTCTTCATGAGTGAGACATCGGCGTAGGATGCAGTCTACACCTCTTCGATACAATGTATTATCAAGTATGAGATAATTCTTAGCCTGATGGCATATGCATCGACTCTCATCACAAGAAGCAGTGGTGGGGCACTTCAAAGTCTAGAGATAGATAAGTATATATCCATACCAGGGATCCGAAGAGGTGATCAAAAACATATCTCCTCTAATAGGTGACTCTTCGGGCACAAGATCACCTGACTCAACCAGAAGTTCTGAAATAAGTTTTGCGAAGACCAGTGACTTTTTGGATTTCACTGAAATGAAATCTAAGTCAAACTCCTAGAGGATGACTATCCATATAGTGATCTTTCTGCCTATTACCTCTCGTGTCAACATGTAATGAAATGGATTCATGACAACAATGATGGTGGTTTTGTGAAACGAAACATAATGAGGAAACTGTTGAACAGCATGGACTGCTGCCAACGCAAGTTTTTCGATATGAGAATAATTGAGTTTCGGTCTTACGAGGCCTCGGCTCAGGTAATAGATGACAAATTCTGAGAACAAGTCATCTTCCTGAACTAAGACCATGCCAATGGTTGACTCTGCTACAGCCAGATCTAATAAGAAATATTTGTTATAGTTAGGTGGCCAGAGTAGAGGGGCAGTTGTGAGTGCATGTTTCAATGCGGCAAAAGATCATTGAGTGGCATCGTCCCAATAAAAGGGAACATCTTTCTTAAGTAAGCGCATAAATCCCTTGGTGATCTCGGCATAGTTAGCGATGAAGCATCTTAAAAAATTCTCCTTGCCCTGTAGACTCTGAAGTTGAAGGATTGTGCATGGGGGGGGAAACTAAATTATTGCCTCAACCTTGAGAGGATCGACCATGATCCCTGTTGTTGACACTATGAAACCTAACAAATGTCCTGATGTTACGCAAAAGCTACAATTTTTTGGATTCAAGTGAATCCAGAAGTAGCGACAACACTCAAAGATAAGTCAGAGGTGTGTGGGATGATCCGTTCTCTTGCGAGATTGTGATGCTAAATCATCTAAATAGGCCTCGACTATGTGCTCGAGGTCATGGAAAGCAAAAGACATGGCCCACTGAAAGGTGGCTCCAACATTTTTGAGACCAAAAGGAATCTTACGATACGCGAATGTACCCCATGGACAGATGAATGATGTTTTGTGCTGGTCTTCGGGTTTGATTTGTATTTGGTTATATCCCGAAAAACCATCCATGAAAGAGAAGGCCTCGCAACTTGCACATTCATCAATTATCTGGTCGATGAATGGTGTGGGAAAATTATCTTTGGGACAGGCCCTGCTCAAATCACAGAAGTCTATACATATACGAATTGTGTCTTGTTTTTTATTGACCGACATGGGGTTTGACACCCATTGGGTCAAATGGATAGGATAGATAAAACCGGCTTTTAGCAGTTTCTCAACCTCAACCTTAATGGTTGCTGCTTTCTTGGGGTTAACTAGACGAAGTTTCTGTCAGACATACTTGGCATCTGGATACGTTGTGATTTCATGTTCAACTATTTTTGGATCGATGCCTGGAATTTCCTCATAAGACCAGGCAAAAACGTCGCGAAATTCTTTAAAAAGATCTGTGTAGATTTGAATCTCTCCGGGGGACCAGTCAGCTCCGACGAAAGCATTCTCCACAATGCTAGGGTTTTGGGAGATATTGATAGGTAAGGTTCCAATGATAGTTTCCATATTACCCTCAGCATAAACCTCATGTGTAGCTAAGGGATTAATAGGACAAGACCTATCTCCCGTCATAGTAAAGGTAAATTCTCCAGCTTCAATTTTGCTTAACTCTGGGAGGAAGTATGATCTATGATGAAGATCTTCCCAAGTTTTTCCAGAATAGTCATTGCTTCAATTATAGCTTCATCTGAGGGCAAGACTAAGTCTAATGAATCGGTTTTAGAGAGAAAACCCTGAGGCCAAACAGGCTCTAGAAGTGGATCGAACTCTTGTGCAGGAGTTGGATCAGTGTTGGTTGAAGCTTACTGGACTAAAGAGTATACTACTTCAGCTATAGACAAGGGCATGGACATGCCTGGGTGCCCTATCCCATCCATTGTGGCCGATGGGGAAGGAAGTATCCATAAATCATTGAAGTAAGTCGTGCAGAACGATGAAACTTGAAAAATCTCAACCCTATGGTGACTGGATATAAACTTGATATCACCTTGAGGGGGAAAGTAATTGAAGGTACCCATCAAAGATGGGCACAAAACAACCCCTATGTTGACCACATCTAGTTGAGGATTATCAGTCATTGGGACTGTGGATGCCCCCAATGGAGGGTCAGGTCTGGAGAAATACAATTCATCGATGGTCACAATCTGGCCCTCGTGTGGAAACAACAAGACCTGGAAAACTGTAGCAACCATAGCTTGCATGGCATAAGTCCAACTCCTCCCTAACAAGAGGTTATAGTCGAGGGGCATATCGGCTACCTCTACCTCGACACACACGGTCTTCGCTCCTAACTACACTAGGAAAGAGGGAATGATACCATGTGGTCGGAATGAATGACCATCGAAAGTAGTAAGAATAGTAGGTGACAGAGACAAAACGGGTTGGCCAATGGCCTTCCAACATGACAATGACATAACACATGTCAAGGCACTCTCATCAACCACCGTGCGAAAGATATTCTGAGTAGAATTTTTTGTGGGATAAGCCACTACTATCTAAAATGCTATGTGGTAAGGAAAATGAGGTTTTAGGTCAGTTGTATCCAGCATGATTGTACCTGGATTACAAGTCTCAGTAGATCCTAAAGTGGTTAACAAGGATTTCCTCTGGGAAGGCTAGCTTTGGAGGACCTCCAAAGCGGACATTGCACAAGGGGTTTGTGATAAATATTCCACCACAGAATAGTTATGGGCGGCCCTTGCATTTGGGTTGTGAGAATCATTTTTGAACGTGCCTTTGGGGATGTGTGTCATTGTTTCGCCCAACATCTTCTCAATCTGTAGAGGAAGAGATGGGAGTTCGACTTCTTTTCCCTTCTCAGAAGTTCTTGGTTTACTATATTCATGTTCTCTAGTCGATATAAAAGCATCACCCTTCACCATATATACATTCACGAATGTGGGGTTGCTCGAAGATGAAGAGGGTCCTTGGCTACCCCCTTACATTCTTGTAGAGGGTTGGGTTAGATTTTGCCCATGTTGAAATGGATTGGTTAACACAGCAGGCTATTGCTGCATCACAAACTTTTGGGCTTCTGCAAGCCAAGGACATAGATGGGTCAGGTGGTCTTCCACGCACAAGTTGCATGGATACCTCGCCTTTCGTTTCTTAGTGTTGTCCCCGCCATCATTATTGGTAGGTTTTTTATCGCCCTTACCCTTCTTTCATTGTTTTTTCTTTCCTTCAAGCTACTGGGTGGACTTTGGATTAGCCGATTGCACTGTGTGTACATCCGAGGTTTTGGTAGGGGGAGAATCCAAAGTGGTAGTTTGGCTGGCCATTGTGTGTTGTATAGACAACTGTTGCAACTACGTCATCAATTGCCCAGTGGGATTTTTTTGTGCTGAACCAACAATACCATCGGCATGTGGTCCAACTCTCTGTCTAGTTTTATCAAGTATTGAGTGTCGTGCATCTGGCAAGATCTCGTATAAAAAACTGGACTGAGAATAGATTAGCTCAAGTTGTTGAGCTCTCATGATGGCGTCTTATTCGAAAAATACTCCCGACATCACGACGTCTTTGGATAACTGTGGGACCAAAGACTTAAGGAACCACTCGAGTAGGAATGATGGTGGGACTGGTACCTTAATTAAACTCTTTCGGAGTCTCCATTCTCGGATGTGATCAGAGATATGGTCCTCTTTTGTTTGTGAGAAATCGGTTGGCAATTCGGTGCCAGCATCGTATCTCACAGGTAACTGGAAATGGTTTAGGAAATCCATCACCAGTTCGCCGAAGGAAGAGTATCTTCAACGATCGAGCTCAATGTACCATTTCACGACACTCCCAATGAGAGTACATTGAAACAATCGCAACTATATGGATTCATCTTTCAACGAAATAGATGAGCACCAAAGATGGAAGGTAGTCACATGATCTCCTGGATCTTCGTTAGGCTTGGCCTCGAACTTTGGGATGTCTTAAGGCAACTTCGTCGGCATAGGAGGCCAACGCAGATTGTGACAGATAGGGTCATTCAACAACCATGTCAATTCTGGAAAATGCAAAGTTGCCAGGAAATGCAGTTTGGGTTGTTGGTGATAACCTGGGAAAAAGGGGCCTAGAGTTTGACTGGCACCAGGTTGCCAAGAAAAGTTCGGCTGCTGTCCCGGATTTTGGTAAAAACCATGGCCATGGCTAGTGTATGGATTTTGTGTGTGAGGAGACATCATCGCCTGATTTCCAAAATAGGAAATAGATGGTTGGGCATGCATTACATTCGAAGGACTTTGGGAAGGGTTGCCCCATGTCAGTCCCATGGGGATAGACATAGTACTTTGTCTGGGGTTCCATTGATTGTGAAATGAATTACCCCAGATCGACATTCCTGACGAGGGAATGGATCCCTGCAAAGAATTCCAAGGCCCTGATACAGAAGAAGTTCCTGGGTGTGACCCCTGTGCAGGAATAGTACCCTGCATAAGAATAGGTTGTCCAAAACCGGGATTGCCCCCAGTCGGGAAAGCAGCTGACGAGAAGGCGTCTTTACCAAATGCATTGAACAAAGAAAACAGTGTCGAACCTACCATCATATTATGTGAAGGTGGTCCTTGACTCCCTGCTCCAAATAAACTATGGTGTGCAGGCAGCCCAACGGATGGTTGGTGTGTGCCACCGAGAGAAGGGGAAGAATGAGGTATATGACCTCCTCCATAAGGGAAAGTGTTAAAGGGAGTGGAAGTGCCCCCCATGTGGCCTTGTAGACGATCATTAGAGCTCCTTGCCCCTAGACTTGAAGTCTGTGAAGTGGAGTAAGAAAGTACATGACTTGTACCTGAACTAGGCATCCCGTATGAGACTGGAGGCCCTATCACACTTGGTGTGAAAGGGGTTGTGGTCACCGCCAGAGAAGGGATAGGACCACTTTGCGATGTATAGGCAGTCGAGACCATGGTGGCTCAGACCGGTGATGGTGGGTTAGGAGGTGGAAACTCTCCTGTGGTGAAAACCATAGTAGGAATTGAAGAATTCCCAGAAGGAGTAACAACATTTGTTTCCATTGTTGTGTGCGACACTGTTTGGCACTCGTAAGGATGAACTGGTACGATGGTGGGTGCTGAAAGATCAGTGGTGGAGGTTTCAACTAGACCAAAAGCTTTCGCTCCAAGGTCTAAAATGATCGATTCCTCTGGATGTTGGTCAGGCACAATTTCTTGTGACCTGGTCGCTTCAAAAGACCCTTGTTGGTCTAGCTTTCACCTTAGTGGTGGCGGGGGTGGCTCCAGTGTAACCGGTGACA
>JASDQU010735590.1:146868-160404 GCA_032191745.1 Picea mariana | reverse complement strand
TACATAGACATTGTTTTCTGTTCTTATACCTTTTACAACTAGCTGTCCTGAATCCATAGATTTTATTCTACAGTCTTTAGAGGTAAAAACAACTTCACACCCTCGGTCACAGACTTGACTGACACTAAGCAGATTATGTTTCAATCCTTCTACAAACAACAAATCTTGAGCTTTCCTTTTTCCATTACTCAAACTTACAATTCCTTTACCTTTTATCTTTCCTGGTGCATCATTTCCAAAAGTTACATTCCCTGATTTGCTATCACTTAGAGTTAGAAACTTAATTTTGTCTCGAGTCATGTGTTTGGAGCATCCACTATCAATATACCAGGGATTCTTTTTCCTTTGGGCTGATAGCACTAGTCCACACTTGTCATCTACTTTCTTCTTCCAAACTTTGACATTTTCAGTAGTGGGAATCAAATCTGACTTGTAATTCTTTAAATGACAGTCTGCAGCTTTATGTTCATAATTATGGCAGTTGTAATATTCTGGTTCACTGAATAATAGATCATAACGATTGTTATGCTTATAATTGTTGTTGTGTTTCACATGTTTCCTTCTCCCAGTCATTACATGATTTATAGTCTGTGATTGTTTGTTGCTTGGTTGTCTCAATCTTTGTTGTGGAAGATAGTTATTCATTGAATATCTTGATTGTTCATATCTAAATATTAAAGAGCAGTTTATAGCTTTGTGACCAAAATTAGAGTAGAAAAAACAATAACCATAGAAAAAATATTTGTACCTTGAAAAAATATGTCTTCTTTGAGGACGTCGATTTCTTTCATGCCCATAATCTTTCTAATCTACAAATTCAGTTCTGGTGCTTTTTCTTTCATTCCATCTTGGTGGTTGATTTTCCTTCTTTGTTTCTGTAGAGTGACTGTTGTCAATGTTTGAGGATTTGACAAACTTGATAGATTCTGTATTACTTGGATGATCACTACTTGATCCTTCTTCATATCCCAATCCAACTTTCAATTTTGAATTTTTTTGTTGATTTAGAATGGAGGTTAATCCTTTTGAGGCCTTAATACTTGGAAGATTTTGGTGATACAATCCTTTAAACTTCTCCATTTCTTTTTTGTCTTTAACTATCTCTTCTTCTAAGGCTTCACACCTGAATTTCTTCTCTGACAATTGTTGTTTCACTATGTCTTCTATTTTCTTTGCCTCTTCTAATTCCACTTTCAGCATAGCAAAGTCTTCATCAGGTTTTTTATTGTCTTTCTCGAACTGTGTCAACAATTGTTTTTGCTTTCTATTCTTAATTCTAAGTCTATCAATTTCTTCCAGTGCACTGATCAGTTCTCCTTCCATATCAACCACATATTCTTCATCATTATCATCATTGCCTGTGATTTTATTATCATAATCCTCTTTGACCATAAGCATGAAATCATTCACCTTATCTTCATAGGAAGAGTCACTATCGGTGTCTTCTAAGGAATTGTCATTATTTGCAACCAAACTTTTCTTCTTATTATATTTCTTGTATTTGTACTTCTTTTCATCATCAGAGTTCTGGTCCTTTTTCTGATGGGGACACTTAGATGCAAAATGACCTATCTTACCACAATTAAATCATTTGAAGGGCAACTTCCCGTGATATTTTCCTGATCCTTTCTTTAACATTCTCATAAATTTTGCCTCAATATCATCTAATTCTGAATCAGTATTCTTGTCTGCTTTAAAAGATGCTTCTCTAGTACTGGATTTATCTTTTTTAATTCTCATTTCATATGCAATTAGAGTTCCTAGGAGTTGATCAATGGAAAGATTTTTAAGATCACTTAATTCTTCTATTGCAGAGACTTTTGGATTAAATTTATTAGGCAGAGATCTTAAAATCTTCTGAACTAAGAGTGATTCATCAAACTTCTCACCAAGACCCTTCATGGAATTCACAAGTTCTTCAACTCTTAAAAAATACTTGCTAACTATTTCATCTTCATTCATCTTTAGTTGTTCGAATTTCAACCTAAATGTTTGAAGTTTAGCATCTTTTACTTTCTCATTTCCTTCATAGTTGCTAATAAGTTTATCCCACATTGCTTTGGCAGTTTCAAGATGCATCACCTTTACAAACTCATCTTCAGCAATTCCATTCAAGATAGCATTCATTCCCTTAGAATTAAAACTAAACTCTAACTTATCATCCTTGGAGGCTAGCACAATAGGATTTATATATCCAGTCTCTACTACATCCCAAACATCAACACCCAAGGCCATTAAGTGTGTTCTCATTCTAATCTTCCAGAAGGCAAAATTTGTTCCATCAAACAGAGGGGGCTTAGAGGCTGAAGTCCCTTCATGACTTGTCATGTTTAAGCTTACAGATCTACCTTTGAATAAAAGGAACCCGCTCTAATACCAATTGTTGAAATTACTAAGACAACTGAGAGGGGGGGTGAATCAGTTGTTATTGTGCTTAAACAATTTTAATTCTATTAATACACTCTTAATCTTTTTTCAAGTGATCATCAACATTATATAGCATATGGACAATAAAAGTAATGAGCATCAGTCACACATAAGGTATACACAGAGACAGATTTTCACGAGGAAACCCATAAAGGGAGAAAACCTCTTCTTCTTCGAAATGATAGGTAGAATTTTAAGTTCTGTACATCATCTATAATTGAGCACCAACTCAATGTGAGGCTATTACCTCTGTTTTACAAGATGCAACTTTTTTGAGAGCACCAACTCTCTTGTTTCTCTAGCACCCACTAGAAGGAAGCACCAACTCCCTTAATGTTCCACCACCAACTGGATGGAAGCACCAACTTCCAATTACATAGGCTCCAACTTGTATAATAGAGAACACTTGTTCTCCCTTGCACCAACCTTCCACCCTTGTTTCTCTGGCTGCAACCAAAAGGAAGTTGCAACTCCCTGTGTTTAAGCACCGACTTGAACCTCTGAGGATAGCTATCCTCCCTAGCACCTCCCAACCACCCTGGAATATAAATGAATGATTGAATAACCAACAAGATAGATAAGTCGATTCTTACCACTTCTTCTCTGTGTTGTAAATCTGGTCTGCTTCTAACTGTTCTGCAATTCTTCTCTTCCTCTGTCTGCAATTCTTCTCTACTCCAAGCTTGTTCTACAATTCTTCTCTTGCTTCTGTCTCTTCATCATCTGTTACTCATCTCTGAGTTTTATCTCACACTCCACATACTGTCCCTTTCACTTTTTTACAGTTCAACTCATTTTTTCATACAGAGCCACCCCCGCATAGTTTGTATATTTTCTTTTTATGCATCATGCACACAGCAGTTTCACTTCGCATCATCTTAGACAAAATAAAAACGTCTAAACCACTGAAGCGCCAATCGATCAGGAATCATGAGTCATTTTTGCTAGCTAATTCATAACTGATGAATTAACTGTGAGAGAGAACAATAGCCCTCCGATCATATTCAAGTTTATCTGCATCGTTGGATGAACTTTATTAATCTTTCCCTTAAATCAGGTTTCGACATTTCAACATTCTTGTGGCCAAGTGTTTCGACACTTCATGTCACGATCTCTGAAATTCCGTTATGGAGCTTATCTAAACTGGCTCCCTCCCTTATCGTAACAATTGGCGGTGACCATAGGCTGTGCCAAAAGGTGCTTTATATTTCATAAGTTTATAAACTTCATTGAGTTTGATCGACAGTTGAAATCTCCATAGATATGACGATCCATATCTTATTGCGATCTCGCATCTCGCGAGTTTTTACACCATGCTCCGTTGAATCCAAGTCAGTGACTTGTCCTATGATTCAACGGTTCAGATATGATCTTGATTTGACAGTTGCAATTAAATCACAATTTTTCATATCGTGATTCTGGAGATGAGGCATCTCGACTCTCCAAGTTGCGATCCACGAAAATCTGAAATGGAGTTGGAACGACGGTCCAGATCACACCTTGATTTGACGGCTATGATTAAATCGCGATTTCGCATCTTGCGAGTTCTTCGATGGAGGTTCTTGTCACTCCAAGTTGCAATAGGCGATACTCCAAAATGAATTTGGATTGACGGTCCATATCACACCTTGATCTAACGGCTGTGATTAAATCGCGATTTCACATCTCGCAAGTTCTTCGATGGAAGTTCTTGTCACTCCAAGTTGTGATAGGCGATACTCCAAAATGAAGTTTAGATCAACGATCCACTTCTTTTGATGTATTGATAGTCAGGATATTTTCGTTATTTCGCAAGTCTTCATTGTGTTTGCATCGGGATTTCAAGATTTCGCAAACTCGCTTCACCTTGCAATTTTAAAGATCATGCAGATTCTTCTGGATCCTACGATGGTCAATCCTCATGCTTGGATTTAATGCCTGAGATCTATCCTCCATATCTGCGCACTCTTCTTGTCTACATTGAGATCTAACAGTCATCGAGAATTCTGAATTGTTGATCTAATGATCATTGTTGCTACTCCTTCCCCATTATCACTGCACTGCTGATCTTCCTGAACTTATCTTTTGTTCCTGTTTTTTCATCGAAGCCATAAATGACAGGAATAATCTGATCTTTCCATCAATGACAAGAATACTCTGCTTGTTAAACATGCCAACCATCATCCTCTACCTTCTGTCTGAAAGCATGCCAACAAAAAACTTATAGAAGAATGACATCATGCAAATATCCTTCGAATCAAGAATGGGAGCAGTTTGCACAACTCCAATGACATGGCCAACAACATGGACAAAGATCAGAGATTCAAAATCTGTTCCTTAAGTTTTGGGATTTAGTTTGTCTATTTTTTGTAATTTTCACTTAAGACTAGGAAAATGTAACCAATTTGGTTACACGCTTTGTATCTATAAAAGAATAATTGAAGAATGGAAGAGGGACCTCTCGGCCTTGTATGTAATTGAAGACTTTTCAATAAGGAGATCAATTTTCTACAAAAATACATGAGATTATGTTTCTCATTTCTTTGATTCGTGTTCTTTCTATGTGTTGTTTCTCATGTTATCATAATTATTATTCTTTAAATTATTGTGTTTAAGTTATGAATGGTTGAAATTTAGTAGTACTTATAATGTAGTTTATATATTGAACATTTATTCAGGTACATACTTTCCTCTATTATGTTGTGAGCAGAATAAGACCTACATATTCATATTTGTTTATTATTCATTAATTTGTTTCATAACTTAGATACACATTTCATATTCCTAGTATTGAAATTAAATTAAGATTTATCAAGATTAGATACCCTACTTTATATCTCATTTTTTTTTACTTGCATTCTTCTTTTCATCTCTTGATTATTTATAAAGACTTAAAGAAAGAGATATTGCTTCTATATTTCTGATGATTAGATTATTGAAATTTCACTCTTATTCATATAAAGAAAATTAGTATCAGATTAATTATCATTACATTGAGATTCCTAACATTGTTTTGTGAGTCTAGAACAAACATCAGGAACAACATTCTTTTTGTGTCGTTGTCAAGGAACAAAATTGAAATAACATTTTCCCTAGGGTATGACAAAGATTAGATCTAATTTCGCAGGGTGAACATAAATAAGACATCAAAAGGCTCTTAAAAAATTCACCTAGAAAATCTACACTCTCGAGGACCTACTTATTTGTGTTGGAAAATTCACCTCTTCAAAGATGGCATTCGGGAGAAATAATACCAAGCAAAACCTAGATTTAAAAAAAAAAAAAAAAATACACCTATCTCAAATCCAGAAAATGTCCTAAAGCCTAAGGGGTATCAAAGACAAACTTCTACATCAATGAGTAAGGTATGTCATCCCAACACTATTCAATCTAAGATTACTTCTTCTGAAATAAAAATTAGTATTGTTGAGCCTAAACTAGTAACATCTGAATTTGAAGTTGTTTCATCCAAGATTCATCCTAAAACTTTTGAAGAAGTAATTAATATTGATGAATCCATATATAGTGTTGTTTATCATGTTATCATAATTCTTCTTCTTCAAACTATTGTGCTTAAGTTATGAATGGTTACAATTTAGTGCTACTTCCACTGTAGTTTATCTATTGAACATTTATTCAGGTATAGACTTTCCTCTATTATGTTGTGAGTAGAATATGACCTACATCTTCATATTCGTTTATTATACCTTAGATTTGAGTTGTGCTTGTTGTGAAAGCCCTCAAAACTCATGGTGCATGCATTTTTCATATGGATTGGGCTACATGTTGAGACATATGGTTGATGAGTTGATGAGGTGATCATGTTGTACATCATTGTTGATCTATAGTTGATGCATGATTGGTATTTTTCTAGTACATTGGAAGAGGCACCTACTAGTAGTTTGATTGGCACATGTTTTATGGAGGATTTGGCATACATATATGGGAATCATCATTTTGTGGTATTGGTGCATGGTAATGTACATGTTTGGTACACTTATAAATGGCATATTCTTGATGATACTACACCATTGGTACTACTTGATTAGCACAACAATTGGCATTTGTTTGAGATACATGATTGTGGCACTTGGTTCATGATGGAGACATATCACGAGTGATATGATACATTGTTTGGCATGTTGGTAGATGCACATGATTGGCATATTGGTAGATGCACATGTTGGCATTCTGATAAAGGCATATGATTGATACATTCCAAGGATGATATCTTTTGGCACATTGCATGATGTTGATGTACATAGGTGTTGTGCATGATGAGAACACATTTTGTACAGGATGTACTTGGTTGATATTTTGCTCATGATTCTTTATTTCATTGTTGACATATCTTTTGCTTNATTGGTAGATGCACATGTTGGCATTCTGATAAAGGCATATGATTGATACATTCCAAGGATGATATCTTTTGGCACATTGCATGATGTTGATGTACATAGGTGTTGTGCATGATGAGAACACATTTTGTACAGGATGTACTTGGTTGATATTTTGCTCATGATTATTTATTTCATTGTTGACATATCTTTTGCTTCATGATGCTTGGTATGGCATGAGTTTGATGCATGAATAGGTCCAAGGATTGTTATATGGTAGCACAATGTTCATCTTGCAGAAAAGATAGGGAAGACATGCCCATAGGGGGATTCATTCTTCTTCCCATGATTCTAGGAGGATATATTTATCATATACATACTTAGAAAAGATCCCTATACTTGAAGAAAGAGCACGGGAGAATAATTTCATGGGGAGCAATGGTCACAGGGGGAGTATGTTTGATGTATCTTCAACATTACTTCAGAGTGATATCCCTTGTTCAAAAGGGGAGAGATTATTCAGAGGAATATCAAAGGCATTCAGACAGGGGGAGCCACCCCAAGGAGAGTTCAAGAAAGGGGAGTAGCCCCAAGATGAGAATGGCCCTTTGCCATTGATGTCAAAGGGGGAGAGTTAATCACATTGATGTGATTGATGTTTATTGATGGGTAGAGATAGTCACATTGACTATTGATGTAGAGCATGACTTATCTACATGTTGACATCAATAATTGGTAATTGGTGTTGACATCAATGTTGGTATTGCCATCAATGCCAAAGGGGGAGATTGTTGGATAACGTTGTCATTGATGCCAATGGTTTGATTGATTGATGTCATTAATTGATTTCAAGTGATTGATTGATGTCAAAGGATTGATTGATTGAGGATTGATGTAATATAATATGTATTTTCCTTGATGAGAATGCATAGATGAAGATGGATCAATGAGTTTTCATTGATATGATGAAGATGAATCAATGAGTTGTCATTGATACATGATGAAGATGGATCATCGTGGTTTCATTGGTATATGATGCATTGTTGGAAAAATGTATAGATGACTCATTATTGTCTTATAATGATTGATAAGGTGCACAAATGGATGAACTTCAAAGTGGTCCCCTTATGGTGAAATCCCTCATGGGAAGACGCTTCGCGGATTGAGTTATCCTAGAAGAATGGATGGAGGACCCTTGCGCTCATTATTTTCTTATCATGATTGATAAGGTGAACATATCTATGAACTCCAAAGTGGTCCCCTTATGGTGAAAGCCCTCATGGGAAGATGCTTTACGGATTGAGTTATCCTAGAAGAATGATTGGAGGACCCATGCTTGTATGTGGAATAATGAGATGAGGATCAAGTAAATTGTTGGTGAAACTATCCTATATGTATATTTCTTGTCATTCCATTCATGGTGGTATGTAGAATGTCACATAACTCCTCACGGTTAAAGAGTTACGACCATGAGAAGTTGGAGACCCCAGGTTTGGGTAATGGACCCAAGTTTGTTTGATGGGTAATGGTATGAGTTATGATATATTTTCAAACAATAATATTCTATATGGATATTACATGTCATCCCATTTCTAGTGGTATGTGGAACGTCACATAACTCCTCACGGTTTGAGATTTATGACCTTACGAAGTTGGAGGACCCTCACATGTCATCTAGAAGCCCCAAAAGGTCAAAGTAGTCAAAGTGGTTTAAGGGTTTTTAAAAGGTAAATAATAAAGTGAATTGATGAGTGTAATATAATTCAAAGTGAATACAAAATAAATTATTTAAATAAAAAATTTAAGGGAGAAATTAGAGGTTTGTTAACCCTAAAATAAGGAAAGTGGGGCCAAGTGACCTAGAAGATGTTTTTAAGGAAGCTACTTGGAGAGTGTAAATAAGAGGAAAAGATCTCTCATTTTAATCACCCTTGTGAATATTGAATATCTATATGTGTTTCAGGTAACCAAGGATATCTAATCCAAAATTCTGAGGAAAGGTGAAGAAAATAAGGCCGAAATGCAAGGAAGGATAAATTCTTTTGATGGTGCTTTCTAAGGTATGTTATTTACAGGTCATCTCACCATTTTCGCTATAAAAAATTTTCTATAATGATTCAAACTGTGAAATTTATATTCCAATGACAAAGCATACCCAAGTATATGTGGTAAAAAATTCAGCTTATGGGTCATTGCATTTTGGGAGTTACACTCCGTGGAAAATAGGGTTTGTGGCTAGTCCTGAAACTAGTCAAAAACAGGTGTTTCAGGTAAAAACGTCATAACTTCTTCATAACAAATAAAAATTCAGTGAGACAAAATGTGTTGGTTAGGTTACATGTGTTAGTATGTTTTGTAATATTTTCATATCAATTCAATGAATATTTTGTGTGGGACACGCTCTACAAGGTCGCTCTCTAGAATAATCCAGAATTCAGCAAGGTATGCCATTTTTGCTATAAAGCCTTTTCTAAGAGGTTCAAAGTAGTGAAACTTGGAGGAATTGTATAAAACACACTGAATAACATTGTGTATCAGTTTTCGATATTTATTCATTACAGGTACAAAGTTATGATTATTTCAAGTTGGGATTGTTGACTAATCCAAAACTAGTCATGGTTGAGACAAGCAGTTGATGAGTTGGCACATACATGAGGTGTATAGTTGATGATGTTGGTACATATTGATGATTAATTGTTGATGATGTTGGTACATATTGATGATTCATTGTTGATGATTACTTGACAAATGGTTGGTATATACTTGGTACATGGTTGGATGCACTTGTTTATGGTATAAGTTGATTACAGGTTGTTTGGCATAGGTTGGTGCATGGTTGATGCACTTGTTTATGTTGACAGATTGATATCTGTTAAGGATTGTTGCCTCATCTCAGTTGGTGTTGAGAATGTAAGATGAGTCTTGAATATAGAGCTGGTTCTCTTGTAGAGTTGTACTCTATTCAGTTGTTGCTAAAAAACCCCCGGATTGAAGTCCATAATAAAAAGAAAAATTGTACAAACATCTTGTGTTCTTTGTGTTCTTTGTGTTCCTTGTGGAGATGATTTGTTGATGATATGTTTCTGATATATGTTGTTGATATGTATTCACATCTAACTAATTATAAATGAAAGCAATGAGTAATGAGTAAATGTTGAATGTTAACTAAGGAGTTTTTGTGTAAGAGGGAAGTTTTGGGAAAAAGATCCCCACACTCATTCACCCCACCCCCCCTCTAAGTGTGGTAGGTGTGTCCAACAAGTACCAACCGTATTTTTGATTTCCTCATATTACCTCCATTTGTGACACTCACCATGGTGCTAGAATCTTGTGGCCATGAGACCTCGATATGGCCCCACCTCTATGAGAAATATCCTAAATTCTCCACCACCTACCAAATGATGGGCACGAACACAATTGTCACTAATTTCATCTTTGGGATGAGATGTTGTGTCGTATGGGCCATCTCTATGTTTCATCAAGTGAGTGAGTGACACTTATCTGATAATCCCACTACATTTTGGGTGGAAGGGCACTTTGGCGTATATAAGAAAGCGGAAGTGTTGTAAAAACATTTCTACTGGCCGAAAATTCAACTAGATGTCAACAAGTATATCAGGTCCTACACTACCAGCACTATTTCCAAACCAACCACTAATAAACAAGGCATGTACACCCTTCTTGTTAATCATGATAGGTCCTGGGAATCGATCTCAATAGACTACATGTTGGTCCTTGTGTCCACCAAGCAGTGAAATGACTGTGTTTTTGTGGTTTTTGATCGCTTCTCCAAGAAGGCGATTATGGCCACCTATAAGAAGAGAATCACAATGGAGACCACTGTCAAGATATTCTTTGAACAAGTGTGGGTACATTTTGGGATCCCACAAACCATTATCTCAGAAGGGGATAGTTTGTTCCTTAGCACATTTTGTTCGAGCTTCTAGTCACTGATGGACACCAAACTCACCAAATCCACTGCCTTCCACCCCCAGAAAGATGGAAAAACTGAGGTCATCAATCAAATGATTGTGCATACTCTGCACATGTACAATTCCAAGAACCCCCGCACATGGGATGAGAGTCTTCCCTATGTTCAATACAACTACAACAGAGCCACACATAGTTGAATAGGCCACAACCCCTTTCAGGTGGGGTTGGGATTTCAACCATTGGGTCCGATGGATGTTGCACTACCCCTTGTGGCCACCTAGGAAGACTCATATAATGATTCAACTGGAAAATCCACTCATTCCATTGAGAAGATATAGCACATACTCCAACAGGTTCAAGATATTTTACAAAAGTCTTGTTATCTCTAAAATTTCATTCGCAACATTACACGCAAATGGTTACAAAAATACAACAATTAGTTCACCTGCAGCACTAAAATGCATTTCAAAAGGAAAAAACTATACAAATGGGAAAAAATTCCGCATGTGCAAATTCACTAAAGGAAGCACGTGCACAGTGCATGGGCCACCAAAGCCCTCATAATGCACAATGCACCAAATGTGCGATTGTGTACGAGAAAATCCATGAACTCCTATGAAAAGAGCATTTATGGTTCTTGTTACCCCCCCAACCACTTATGGACCATCTCCCAACTTGATTTGACCTCCATATCTGAGATAAATCTGAATGGGGAGTTGGTCAAGAACTAAAGGGTGCCATAAAAGGCCCCTTGTTCACACCAAGAATAAGTAACATTACAGGAATTTGACAAATGGGAAATAGACTTTGTGGGACCAATTAACCCACCAACCAAAAGAACAGGGGAAAGATAGATTATCACCATGATGAAATACCTAACAAGATGGGCAGAAGTCACACCAGTAAAAGATTACAGTGCAGAGACAATAGCACACTTCTTGCTCGAACAAGTAATCATGAGATTTGGGTGCCCAAGAGTCTTGATGAGTGACCAAGGCACACACTTCATCAACAACACCATATGCACAATGTCTGAAGAATTTGAAGTCCATCACTAGAAGAGCACACCATATCATCCACGGACAAATGGCACAGTAGAAGCCTTCAACAAAATTTTGGAGAAAGCACTAAAAAAGATATGTAACGTCAACAGAGACGATTGGGACCTCAAGGTATTAGTAGTATTATGGGAATACAATACTACATGCAAAAAAATGACAGGACACACACCATTCAAACTGGTTTATGGCCAAGAAGAAGTAATTCCATTATAATTTTTAGTACCTAGCTTGTGCATAGCAACTATCACACAAATGACAGAACGAGGCACAGTACAAGAAAGACTAAATTAGTTATTGAACATGGAGGAAGATCGAATCCTAGCAGGATTCCATCAACAAATTCAGAAAGCAAGAGACAAAGCTTGGCATGATCGACACATTAAGAAGAAAACGTTCAAGGAAGGAGATATAGTATTAATGTATGACAACAAATTATTTCAACACCTAGGAAAACTTAATATGCATTGGTTAGGATCATACGAGGTAAAATCTGTCATAGAGAGAGGAGTTGTATAGTTAAGAGACTTAGCAGGTGCAAACCTTAGAGGAAAGATCAATGGGAGCTGACTAAAACTGTATAAGGATAGTCGACCACCCACCACGCAGTAAATAAATAAATAAGGCACAGTACGCCAGAAATAGGAATGCCACATGAAGTTGGAAAAAAAAGTTCGGCAAAGGCACGAACAATGGTTAAATACAAAGGGAAAACAATATGGGAACCCAAAAGGGGAATAAAGAGACTATACAGCCAACCAATAGACAATAGAAACAAGCCAAGGGAGCACAGGAGACTGCCCCAAATCCAAATATACAAGAATCAGGGGGAACTAAGAGACCAGTCGGGCAAGAAAGAGGTGCACGCAAGAAATCAAAGGCATAAAAAACATCACCAAAGTATACGATCATAGAGGATGATGGGGAAATAATCACCATAATGGTTCAGGATTATCTAGCATAGGACTTCGACCATGCAGCGCATCACAAGGACAAACTACAAAAAGAGTTGGACAAAATGGGGGAGTTCCTCAAGAAATTCATGGAAGCACAAACAAAAAGCCACAACAGAGGCATAGAGCCATCAGTACCACAGACAGAAGGAAGAGCATAATAGAAGGATCAATAGACAGACAAGGGGATATTGCAGCCACACATAACATTCCATATCAACCCCAACATGTTGCGAATGGACGAAATTGTGGGGCAGACACCCTTGAAAGACTTGAGCCAGATCCAACTTGTGTTGACAAGAATACCATCATGGGCATTACACAGGTTGCAGGTGAGCGTCATTCACGAGGTATAGTCTTGTGCACATGGACACTTAATCGAGTTAAAGTAGGAAAAAAACGGAACAAGATGAATTGAAAGTAGGCTATGAGAAGGCCGAATCTGAGACCAAGGAGGAAAGGATGCGCCTAAAAGGATTGGAGAAGAAAGTGGAAGGAACTTACGAGAAGATTCCACAGGCCGCGTAGAACGAGAAAGTTGCAACCATGAAAAATATTGATCGGATTGCACAAGAAATTCATCAATATCAGAAGGAGATCGAGAATCTCCGAGACCAGCTCACACCAACCACTCCATTAGCAGTCAAGGAGCAAAGGAAATAGGAAGAAACTACGCAGTTGCAAGAGATAGAGTAACAGGTTAGCACAGCAGTTGACTTGTTCAACAAAGCAGCACAACTTTGGAAAAGGTTGGAGGAGGATCCATAGGTCCAATGTTGAGACAAGGAAGAGGAAAGGATCAATGCAATGATCCAAGATCTCAAGCAGAGGTAGAAGACTATAACAATC
>JASDQU010735590.1:58911-113194 GCA_032191745.1 Picea mariana | reverse complement strand
CGTCAATCGGATACCTCGTGCTCCCCGAATCACCCAATCTCCTCTGAATCTGCTCAAAAACTCACTGTAGTAGCAGGTACAAATGAGGTGGCAATGTGGGCCCTACAGCTATATATAGGCCTTTTTCCAAACTTCCACTCACCATTCCGGGAGCCCACGACGTCCATTTTTTGAACCGTCTTCAGCCACAGGATTAGCATCCCGCAACCTACATCACAGCTATCCCTAGGCCGCTTTTCATCCTGAGCCCCCGGGGCACCTTTTTTTCATATCATGGTCAAGTACGCACGCGCATTGTCACAGTTATCTAATACATTCTCATATCTTAGATTCTCTTCAGATATTGTTCACTTTGGGTATTTGGTTGTTCTATGTGCAGGTACGTGATCATCATCTCTCAACATTATTCCTTCAGGTATCTATTCAACACTTGCATGTAGTCTCTCCCGCTGTATTGCATTTACATTCCCAGTCACACCCTCTGATATTGACCTCTAGGATACCCATTCCCAGCTCTGCAATACTCACACTTCCCTTTGCATCTTCAGTACTATAAACCAGTAGCATTCTCACCCACATGAGTTGTCCCACTCATAGCACCTTTCGGCACTTTCGACACTCATGCTATTCTTCATTACCCTTTAGGGATGGGAGTCCCGATAGTCTTTCATCATGTTTCAGATCAACCACATACTTCTTCTCTTCATTTTTCTAGCTTCCCATACGGACTCCCAGATCATCACTTTATGGTTATGTTCTTTTTACTTGCACCTCCACAGGATCATGAACCCACCATTTCATCCACCATCAGTTTGCCCATCTGCGAACCTATCTTCATTTCACCTACCTCATACAGAAACTCGCCAATGGGGCCCCCACCCTTCATCAGCTTTCCAAGAATTTTTTGCCCTCCCTGGGGCACTCATTTCACACTGGGGCACCCGTTTCTGTATTTGTACATCTTTCCCACATTCATTCATTATTTATTGTACAAACGCCTTTATTTTTCATTATTTACTTTTGTCGTCACCGTTGGTGACCTACTTTCCTTTTGGCCACACGCAACCCATGTCACCCTTGGTTGGAGCATTACTTCTCATTTACCCTCACCGACATCATTTATATCTTTAGAGTACTACCCAGGTCACTTACCTCTACCCTCTGAATTTTTTCACCTTGTCCCGCCTCTGGCACAACTTATCCTCAATCTTGGCGTCCCCCTGACACTCGACTTTGTCACACGGTTGCGTCCATTGTTTATCTCATCCATCCTCCAGCAAAGGGCAGTCTTGAGTCTTCCCACTTCTTGACTGCGTCCATGTACCTCTGCCACTTCTTCACCTCAGTAGATTCCACTGAGCCCTTTTCTCCTGGGAGTCGCGTCTCCCTTTTTTGTCGACATCAACACAATTTTCCAGAAGGGCAACAGTATCTTGATTCTCATTTTCCATTCAATGAGAGATCTCGGATGACACAGGGGGAAACACCATGGCTCCCTGATGTCATTGACCCCCATAAAATTCGACGCCAACACTTTCTCATGTTGCGGTGGGTCTTACTTTGCGACTATTGCAGTTATTATTATCAGTTGCCGAAGACCTCTGAACTTGGCAGGGCCATCACTGCCTGCATCATCGTCGCTGCTTGTTACTGCGATCATTGCCTATTGTTCAGAGTATGTTCACTTGCAGAATTGTCTTCTGCCTTTATCATTCCGCCCCCAAGGGCGCTGCAGTCATCTACACCAACGTTTCTGTCATCTTTTTTCAGAGTTACATCATACGAGCATGGGGCATGCCCACCTCGTTTGTACACAGTTGTATATTGTTACTCACCTTGTGGAAGGTCGGGCTCTACAGGTTCCTTTCTTCTCCAAAGGATTCCTCTACACGGTCCCACTCTTGCTCTCCCTTACAACACTATTCTCAGTAAAAGAAACATTGATGGATTTCGGCTAGACGTATGCTCCTAACCTCATCCATCAGGGGGCATCTGTTATCACTGAAATTTCGTCAACACATGGCGACAAGAACTCCGCATCATCAAAACAGGACTGAAGTCATTCATGGCACAGGATTAGTTCCACAGCATGGCAAAAGGGTCAAAAACTATATAAAATGACCAAAAAATTGAAGGGCACTTTACAGAACCTGGGTGCATGCGCATATGTGTGTAACAGCAACGTACAATGCACGCATACGTGCATGATGCGTGGTTGTTGGGCGAAAAACCCGCACACCTGCTAAACGGCGCATTTATTGAAATTGGTCGGCCTCCCAACCACTAATGGATCAGCTCCCAAGTCGATTTGACACCAAATCCGAGCTCAATCTGCATGGTGGGATGGTCAAAGACCTAATTGTGCCCTAAAGAGCCCCTTTTCACATTCCAAAGAGGTCACATAATAACCCAATGCTAGGCTATAAAAAGCCATGAATAACCATCACTTTCTAAAGGAATTCTATGTATTTTTATGCTGCTAAGATTGCTAAGGACTCATTCTTTGGCAATAAACATAATCAGCACCATTTCATAGGTCTTTCCACCTCTCACTTGAGTGGATAAGCTTGGAGTTCTTTCACCCACATCTTCATCTTTTCATTGTAAGGAGAGCAAGTAGTGAGGGCCTCAAGAGCCTTCCATTGGAGAAAGAAGGGACCCAAGTCCCCTTTCTTCATTGTGCCTTTGGATTTCATCAATAAGATCAGCTTATACATTGGTGATATCGGTCCATTTGTACTTATTTTTCATTTTTTCCATATGCTCATAATTTTAGTTAGTTTTAATTTGTTTTTGTTTATTTGTTTTGTTGTTTCTATTTCTAACCTTTCCTTTTACAGCTGTCATGCCTAGCAGAGCCCAACTGGGCATGTAAGCACTCTCAATTTGCTCACAAGGTGACGAATAGAGTGCAAACAATCATAGATACATAGAATTGATACTTGCATAGTTTTTTACTAAAAAAATATGATGTTACCTAGTTACTAGTAACTATAGAAACTTATAGGTTTCCCTTACCACCCTTACATGTTGCAATGACCCCTCCTCATTATCCTCATGTGGATGGCTATCAACAGTAACTTCATCAATAACACTTTCATTTATCATAACTTATTTATTAGACATATAACATTAGACTATTTTGATCTTGCAACAAGTTATGTACATGCTCACACATTTCAATATCCATTGATGCATATCTAATAATGCATCCTTATCACACTCATAATACATGAGAAATCAATCCTTCTATGTTATGCATAGTTGTCCAATAGTCCATAGCATAATTGTTGCTACAACAATTGCAACCTCCTCTTTTATCGTGTACTACTATAATTGTTGCCACAACAATTACTCTTTTCCACCCAATTAAACTTTTCTATGTAACATTTTCAGCCACCTATTATGTTGATATTAATTTCCATCATTCATCTAATACTGAGACTCCCAATCACATACATAACCCAATTACATATTCAACCATGCTCTCTTAATTGTCCTTGAATTTTCAACACACATTTACTTATTGGACCAAACTGATTTTTAAGTTGCCCACTCTGGACACTTCAGGTCTTGTGTTTTCTTGAACCATTTATCTCTCTTATATTGACCCAATTGGTATTGGATTTCACAGATAAATATTCCTTCCCATATGACCTCTTCCCTTTTTGGATACTTTTAGAGTAATCAACATTACCGTTACCGAGCATCATGAATTCCAATGGTGCTTCCAGTATTTTGGAGTATTACCATTGGGTTCATTTCACTCAAGATAGTTCCCTCAAGTACCATCTCCCTCTTTCTTACTTAATATAAACTTAGAACCATTTTCTTCTTCAGATCTGTTATTGATTTTACTTATAGGAAAATCACCACCATGCTTGGATATTTTGACTTGTCATCCCAAATTTCTTTGGAATGTATTCATCACTCTTGAGTTGTACTCAATATTATATCTTACATCAAAAATCCCTTCATTGTTTCCACAACCCTTTGAGTGTTGTCAGAACTCAAAATAAATTGTCATCAATTTAGTAGTACATTTTTCCTACTTTCTCTACATGTTTCTAGACTTATTCCATTTCGTAATCCACCTAGATTAATGTGATGTCTTCCTTAGAAGAATGGTTGTGTACTTCTATATCCACTTGTACATGAGGAATTACCTTTATACATCTACTATAATTCTTTAGAATGCATGTACCTTCGATAATCAACCTTTGAAGTTCCAATATTCTTGTCATACTTCCACTACACTACCTTTGTTAACAATATTGGAGGTACTACCCCCAAAATTATATGGTTGACCCTTGGAAATGTTCCCCTTATTTTCATGTATACATTGAGTCCCCTAAAATATAAATTCACTTAAAAAGAATTTCCCACAATGTACTTCTTATCTTTGCATTGGCTTCTTTTAGAGTGAATGGACTTTCACTATTTCATCCATTAAATTCATTACTCTTGTGGCCTGATTACACAGAGCACTTTGAATAACATAAATGTATTTCTTGTTATATATTCCCAAGCCTTCATAGCTACACCTAGACTCATATCTTGACATTATTCAGTCTTGGCCTTTTATTATCTTATGAGGTATTTTTTACATAACACTTTGTTTTAAGGTTCTTCAACTCATCATAGATACCAGGTCTGAATTCTTTCATATACTATGAAATCATTCTTCTATATGAACCTGTGATATTGGTATTATCACATGTTGTAGATGACCTTCCTCCTGATCATCCACATATGATATGAATATTTGACTCATGAATTCTAAGCCCATAAAAGTATTCCATTAAGGGTTCTTCCCATGATGCTCATGAAACTCATTTGTTTGAGAAACAAGGAACCATATGATCATTTTCATATCATTCATTCCTATTTAGATAATCTTAATATCAACCCTCTTGAAGATATATTACAATCACCCATGTGACTAGCTTCTCAAAAATAATCATAGTTGTGTTTCCTTCCCTATGGAAATAGACAACCTGTAATCATTATGGTCCAATTGCTATTTAATTATTTTATGCTCCAAAATAGAGCTAGGTAATTATTACATTACCCAAAGAAATAAAATGCCCAAGTATCACTTCCTTATCAAACTTTATATCAATCCTTTCTCAGTCCTTCTATATCATCCTTTTTAGATCTATTCACAATGGAATTATCGGTTTTTCAGTCATGTTTTTACTCTCCTACTGATACCAAGTCATAATTGACCAAAATGGTCCATCAACATACCTTGCCTTGCAACCAACCATAGGTTATAATAGATTTATTTTCATTTTAATACATTATTTCTCATTACCATATTTATTACAACACAACTTGTGCACCAAGCACTTTCACCCATCAATCCTCTTAATCAAAGGAGATATACAAACATGATTATCCTTTATATGACAACGATCATATTTGTCAGGATCCAACAGTCCATTAATACAACAATACCTTCATTCATTTTATGAACTTAAGTAGTCCTTAATGGAATTCTTCCATTTCACATTCAAATTATACAATTAATGCTTTATTAGCATAATCCCACTCATGTAGGAGTGTTTAATATTCCACCAAGTGACAACAAGGTTACTTTTTTTCTAAACAAGGTGGTTATGTGCTCTATTAATTATCCCATGTAGGATCAGTGTTGAAACTAGAGATCTAATACCACTTTGTAACATACCTGACCCCTTAAGTACCTTATGGGGTGCCAATTTTTTTTTTTAATTTTCCAACTAATTATTTCTTCACTGACTTTGTAAATTGGTTCTTCTCGTCTAGAGCTATCTAATGACTATAACTACACTCCAATATGATTTAAGGTCCAAAATTTACAACACTCCCAAGTTTTCATCCCTTTATACCCTCACTTCCACCTTAGTTCCATGTGGCACGATGGTACATTTTCCAACCCATGTGGCACATACATGGCACTTCCCATGCTACTCCCTTGGATCCATGCCATATCAAGTCTCCATACTACATTTTCAATGCTATCAGAACCCTTTAATCATAGTTCTTCCATTCCAAACTACTCTGAAACTTCGACAACATTCACCCTCATAGATCTGGCAGTCTTAGTGGTTTGACATTCTAGGGATAGGATTTCATTGGAGGCAGGTGGATACCATGACAGATTGTTGGTTGTCATGCATTATGAAAAACCACCAATCGATGACTATGATCAATCCTCAAAGTAATCCATTATTTGGCCTCACAACTCATTCCTACCATCCCCCACATAGGCACTCCTAATCATCCTAACATCACCATGAAATCACTTCCCATTTTTATGCCTAGATGATATGGGGCCATGAAAATATACAAAAAAAAATACATCTCAACGAATCTCTGACTGATGGCTAGGATTACCCCTCGAGGTCCTCCCATCAGAGTGACCCTACTCCTAGCTACCAAGACTACTCTAAACGTAGACTTTAACAACTCCTTTTGTGATTAAGGATCATGACTACTCCTCTTTATGATCTAATGGTCAAATGTTTATATCCCATTTCCAAGGACTTAAGCTTGATAAGGACCCATTCCCTATAACCTCGACCCATTATAGGCCACCACATGTTCTCCCCATACAGATAGGTTGTTTCATATTAGTTTGAATCTAGTATGATGTCACCCCTCCTATCACTTACATATATTTTTTCCTTCATCGATCAATGATCGAGGTTACATCCAAGATATTCTCTTATTGACAGTTGGGATTACCAGTCAGATTCTTCCCATTGAAGTATCATTACTATGGCTACTCCAAACATTGGACTCTGATGCCACTTTTATATATGGATCCAAAAGGCCATATATTACCTAATATTCTCTCCAATGGATTCAACCACTGGCAACAATTTGGTTCTTGGACAAGTCCTCGTACATGAGGACCCCAATCAATGTTCATGATCTCTTGATCCACCTTCGATGAATCCAACGTTCCACGTTAACCTGGATTCTTGGAAATCACTGGAGTGTAAATAATTCTGAGCAATGGACAAGATTGATTTTTTGGGTGGAGATCAATGGTTACCATTCATTTGAGGAAAGACTTAGGGTTTTCCCAAGTTAAATAGTTTTATCTTGCACTTAGCGGATCAAGGTTTTCTCTAATAGTTTCTTATCATTTGACAAATCTTCTTGAGTATGTAAAAACCTTCCTAACTGGTTAAGGCTCACATTCATCACCATCCACATGTGATATATTTTCCCCTCTATACTATCCATTCTAAATAAGGAATTTCCAACCTTATCTGGTAATAATCATGCTAATTGCAACTATTATATCAGTCCATAGAGATAAACTTTCTTTAATGATTTAGTCAAATAGAATACGTACATGATAAGAGTTTCAACTCTACACTTTATATTTAGCCTATGCAGGTTCCATATACAAACTCATGTCTCTAATACAGGGAGAACATTTCACACACACACATGTGGTATAGCAGTGGAAGCACACATTAATTACATAAATTATTCTCATGCACCAATTACAGAATCCTAGGAATTCATGGAAAAAAATATACAAGAGTATAATCCCAAAATCCATTACTCTTGACTAAGAAGTATAACTACTTGTTCTTGTGCAAATATAGAAGAAAATACTCAATGATAATTTCAATAGTAAATACCCATGATAGGAAATATATAAACATGGTCCATGTACAAGTTTAACAATAGCATATTGAATATAATAACACAATAAGTTTTTGTTAACAAAAATACAGAATTATTCATACAAGAATTTAGACAAGTACATGGTGAACCAATTATCTGGTGTAAATAGCCACCAACTGCATGTATACCTCCAAGTTTCCTCCCATCCATAGACTCTATTGCCCAAAAAATGACAACAGGTCACCCTTGAGCTGGGCTTCAACTCTACTTGAGGAAAAGAGATTCCTATCCCATAATGAGTCTGTTAACAATAATGATATTCATATTTAAGTGTTATCTCTATCCAACTACAGTCTCTAATTTCCCCACAAGCTTCAACAACAAGACAAACAATAAATCTACGAGCCATGTAAGTGAAATTGTCACCTTGGGAAATCAATTATTGGTAGTTCCCTCACCTGGATAGAATCTTGCGGACCTAACATCTCACCTTTTAGAAAAACATTATCCCACTTGGAGAGAAGTCTTACAGTCCTGACAACCTACCTCTTCAACTACCCACAGACCTAGCAACCCACCTCTTCAGTTCTAGTTCACCAAAAAATGCTCCCCAACTTTTTCATGTGGTTATGGTGATGGAAGCCAGTATAGGTGGTACCAAAGGAGATGATCCTCTTCCACAATGGTGATAATGAAAATTCAGATGGGAAACTACACCAAGTTTTCCCATTACATTTGCATATTAATAAAAATGACATGTGTCACTCCATGAAACCACATTTAACCCACTTGGTAATTTGTTCCTTCCTCTTGGGAACTTACGATAAACTAATCTATATATTATTATATCCATAAGTTAAATTTTAAAAAATATTATTAAAATATTCTATTTTCTTAAGCCCCTTTGGATGAGCCCCTTAAACTAAGACTCTTATCCTCTTTTCCCACTCTAGTCAAGTTTATCCCTCTTACTCTTTTGTCAGGTTGTTGATGGGTAAACTATATACCTTAATTTTCCTCAATTAAATTATCGACCACGGTAACTAAACTTGGAGTTGTGACATAGTATGAGTCAAGGCAGAAAGGAAAACTAACTGCTTATGAGGTATGGAAAGTGAATTAACTAGGCAAGAGAGTGGTTTACCCTAAGGATTAGCATTCTATTTTCAATGTACAATTCTATTTTGGAAAGAGATTCTAAATAGATTTGACTCTATTTAGACAATGAGATTTAATTTAAATTTACAGATTAATCTATAATGATAATTAGTGAGCTCATTAGTCTAAGTAAACAACTCTTTAGAAGCATTCTATAACTATGAATAGTGAGGTTATTACTCTAAGCAAGATATTCTTGAATAAGCAGACAATCCTTGAATAAACACAAGCTATCTTTCAAAATCACTTCTTCAGAATGAACTATGTTCTTAAAGCATCTCTTTAAAAACTCACAATTACTCTTGTCCTATAGAAAATAAACCACATCATTACACTAACCTCACTAGATGAATGTAAACAACATCATGACGGCATTCAAATTTAATGGTTATTTCTACGATGGTGAATTATATCACGATGGAACCCTAACACTACTGATAATTCAAGAGGAATCAATTCAATATTAATTTCTACAAAGATATGCAAAGTATAAACAAGACAGTCTATGGAAATCTTTTCCATTGAGGAAATGTCAATACATGTTTTTATAATCAATATGGTCTATAAACATTGTTCAACAAATATTTGAAACTAGCACTTATCCTATCAAATTGATACTGGAAATATTCTATATAGAGTTAATAATTTATGCAGACCTACATGAAGTAATTGAAAACCATAGATTAATGAAGCATAGATGGTTGTTATAGACACTGCTTAAATGACCAATCTACAAAGTAAATTACAGTTTATAAAATGAGAAAAGAAATCTTGTATATATTGAATAGTTAGATGACTATGAGAATATACACGTTAGTAAACAACAACCTGCATAAGAGATGTTAGATGTAAGAGAATGAACAATTAACTATTTAGGTATAGAGAACTACGAGTAACATGTAAGTTACATATAAAACACAACATCAGCAAGAAACTTGCACAAAAGTGTTATATGCACAAATATGAAGATACAACAAATAAAGAAGAAACAATAACCACTGGTGATCCCCCCAGGCAGTCATGGTACTACTCTAGTTCAATTGACAATCACGATCAACACATTAGCTTATATTAACAACAAAAATGATTTTACAGAGGAGAATTCAAAATAGTGATTATATCATTATCCGTCTTTGGTCTCAGAGAGAGTTCCAATATTTATAGAGTTTTTATACATAGTTGAGAGGTCAATCATTGAAAGGGTCGGTGCTCTCCTACAACAAAAAATCATTAAAACTTAATAACATACAGTATATTCTTAACAACTCATGTGCTCAAAATAGAGGTCGAATGCAACTATTCGAATCAAAGTAATGAGTTCCATAGCTGGAGGGATCGAACAGGTACAAAACCCATGTTTCCTATTCGTGAGGAAGATTCCATCGATATACCAACCCACAACTGTATTTCACTCTAATGACCAGATCGAGGATTGGATCGAGGACTAGATCGAGGGATGGATCAAGGGTTGGATTGCGTTTTCGACCTTATGTTGATCCATAACAAATCGACGGAAGAAACCTGATAATACCTTCAAAAAGATATAATATAAGTATAAACTGTATAATATCCATGTGTAAAAAGAGATTTAGAGAAGGAAAAAATTAGGAAAAACATGGAGTCAACAGTTGTTTTGCATGTAGTGGTGTGATTTTATTATTATCTAATTATGATTACATAATACACAGGTTATGCCTACAGGCCCTTTTTCATCTGTCTCACTAGCCTAATAACCATGCAGGCACTCTAGTCTCCAAGTAAATATACAAAGGCATTTTCACCCCAAAATATCATGGCTCAACAACCTATATGTACAATTACAATTGGGATCAACATGGGGATATTACAAATGATCCCTTTTGAGTCCATGTCTTTTTGTTAAAACTTTGTGTAACATTTTGTTAAATGACTCAACAAATCCATTGGCCTGTGGATGATAGGCAGTTGTCTTCTCGTGGTTAATAAATAACGTTTTAAGTAATATGTCAATTATAACAGTGAAAAAAATAGTTCTTTGATCGTTGACTATTTTTAAGGGACAACCCAATTTGGTTACTATATTTTCATATATGAATTTGGTAACTGTTTCTTTTTTACAGTCTTCAAGTGGTTCTTCCTCTTCCAATTTGGTTATATATTCAATTGTTGTGATGATGTACTTCAACCCATTTCTTTTGTCTCTCTTTAGGAAGGTGCCGACAAATTTGATAGCCAATATCTCAAATGGTAAACTAGGATTTACCAAGTATAATGTAATTTCATTTTTTCCATAGAGGTCAACCCATCCTATGACACTTTTCACACTTATTCACCTATTTTAGAAAGTCCTTATGTGGTCAGTCACCACAAAACTGCTTGAAGGATCTTTATAGCTTTTGTGTCGACTTGAAAATGACCTCCCGTGGGGCCCATGTGAACTTCATTTATTATATCCTTTCTTTCATGTTCGATTGTGCATATTCTCATAATATCATCAATGCCTACCTTATAAAGATACCTATTAATGAGAGTGAATGGTGTTGATTTTAATGTTAGGATATTCCTTTTGTTAGTTAGAAAATCATCAGGATCCTTCCCCTCTTCTAAAGGGTTTTCTATTTCTTTAAGTTCCTTGGGGAAAATTCAACCTAAAATATATGTGTATTGAGTAATTCATCCTCTATCTCAATCAGGCCTTCTCCTGTCTGAATTCAAGGTAGATGGTTTGTGTCAATGCTCGTTTTTCCTGGTTGGAATACTAGTTCAAATTAGAATTCTTATAACAATAGTAGCCATCGACATATTTTCCCTAATCAACCAACTTGTTTACTAAATAATTCAGCACCTGGTGGTTACTAAAGAAGATGAATGGATTTTCCAATAAATAATGTTGAAATTTTTCTAGGATGAATATCATTGATAAAGCCTCTCATTCTATTGTCGAATAATTTATTTTGAATTTATTCATATTTTGACTGGCATATGCATTGGGGTGATTGACCATGTCACGATATGGATAAGCTAATACCGAGTCGACATAAATGTTATATGTGTTGACATGGACATGAAACATTCATGACCAGTCTAGAAATCTTAATATAGGTGCTTCCACTAGTTTTATCATTAATAGATCAAAAGATTTATTTCATTCTTGGATCCATTGTAATTCAACTTATTTTTTTAGTAGCTCGTCGATTGCGAAATTTATATCAAAGTAATTTCAAATAAATTTTATTTAGTATCCAATATGCCCAAGTAAGTTTTTTATTTTCTTTTGATTGATTCGTGGCTTCAGGAAAAGAATAACTTTTCTTTTGACCATGTCAACCTTGATTCCATATTTGCATACAATGTGACAAAAAAAAATACCTATTGGTGTGGAAAATATGCATATTTTGATATTTAGAGACAAGTGAATTTGTTTTCATCGTTCTAGCATCATTCAGATCCATTGGATGTGGTCTTTCAACCAAGGATGTAAATGGTCAAGTCATCAAAGTACACAACCATTATTTTGTAAATGTATTTTTGAAATTATTTGACTACTATCTAAGAGAATACTATTGGAGCATTCGTGAGCCCAAACAACATTACTTTGTATGCAAATGACCAGAATTAAGAGAAAAGTGTTTTTTTCCCTTGATCGTCCTTCACAATTGGTACTTGGTTATGACCTGAGAATCCATCTATGAAAGAGTAACATTCATTTATTTATACTTCATTAATGATTTATTCAGAGAATGGTGTCAAGAATGGATTAGTTATTGTTATCTTGTTTAACGACCAAAAGTCGACACATATTCTTAGTTTCTTCTGGTCGTGTTTTCTAGGATGCACAACCATCAAACTTTCCCATTCTGACTTTTCAATAAGGTATATGATTTCATAAGCTAACATTTACTTTATATCTTTTTGAAATATGGGTGTATACTTGTTTGCTAGATTATATGGTCGCTTTTTAATGGGATTGGACTTTGGGATGAGGTTGATTTTCATTTCCCCCATCTCTTGCACCAATCATTTCAGGTCTTTACAATTGCATGTGAAAACATCCTAATATTATCACAATAGGTAAACTATCTCTATATTTTGTTTGTCCAACCAATAGTCACCTATTCTCATTATTTTTCAGTCGAACATTTAATGATATGTATAATTCCTTAGTTTTAATTTTTGCATCCATCCACTAAGGTGCTTTGGATTCGTCTAATTGGAATTCTCCTTCTACAACCTCATTGTAACTCACAAGGAAGTTTAATTTTTCTATATATTCCTTTTCTTACTTGGATACTGAAAAAACTGTCTTTACATAATTATGTAGTCCAGGATGAATTCTCTTCCATTGAAAACTTTGAACCAGAAAACTTATGTTCTCTATGTATATTCAATGAACCATTATATTTTCTTGATTTTGTGTCAACAAAAAATTGCAAGTTGATGTCGACCCTATGTCAAATTTTCCTTTTTCTCTCTTTTATATTTCATCGGGATTTGTGTTTCTGAGAAAAAATGTATTTCTTTTGTGGCCTCTCAAAAATGTGCCTCCTTTAGGATGAATTCAAAATTCTTGATGGTTTTTTTTATTATTTCATTCCAGTTGAATGTGTGTCCACATGATTCTTCAATTTTATACCACTTATGTGGTATGTAATCTAGTGTATTAAGAAACATGTGTGGCCATACCCTTTCATCCTGGTATCTGCCTCTTCTCTACTCGTTCTCACATTGGTGAGTTTGAGCGACTAGATCGAACTTGGGTTTGAAAATCAGGATGTTGACTTGTGATGACAACTTCTTTTAACCAAATAATTCTATGAAGTGTAAGGTAGCAGTGTTCTACATTTGCAGTTGTGGTCCATGGGTTTCCCATCATCGATTTTCCTAGCCAGTGAAGGATTCTACTAAACTTTGCACCCTCCTCTATTCTTCAAATGATGTAGATACTTTGTCAACATGATTCATTAGGGAATTTATTTCACTGATCGACAAGGGATATCTGGTTTGTCTATTAGCTGGAATGAGTGTTAGCATTTGTTTTATATTTTTCTCTATCATGATAGGGACTTCTTGTATTTAAAATCATGTTCTTGATCACTTTATTGGGATCACTTTTATCAACCAACACTCTTTAGCTTGAGCTTCATAATTCTCCATATTTTAATTGTAAAATTTTGTATATGATTTATTCCTTATTGACAATGGTGATCCAACTAAGACTTCTTTTTGGAACAGGGGAAGACCTAGGGTTCAGCTCTAATAGCGCACCAACAAGACCTAACTAATGGCATGTTTGGCAACACTTGCAAAGAAGATAAATTCTCACCCGAAGTAGAAATAGGGGGTTGCAGGACACATGTGTCTACAACCAGAGGAAATACAAAGTGGACCCAATACAAGAACAACACAACATCTAGATATCAATTACCATCTTAGGTCTACTTCACACGGTTATCTATCAGATCTAACATAGTAATGCAATAACAGTATATCATAGAGAAAAAGAGCACAACATCAATCACACACAATAAAAATATGTACATGGTTCACCCTCTCCCTAGGGCTACGTTCAAAAAACTGTGATTTATAATATATTAGGTGAAAGCATACAATCTTATCTGTACTCTTAGCTAGTAGATCTTATCTCTTTCGATCTTCTCTCTTCTTCCCTTCCCTATGCACCCAGCTGCAGGGTTGATATTCACACCCAGCTGAATATCTTACAACACAGACTTCTCTCTCCACACAATCCTCCTCTCTCAGTAATAAAAACAATCACTCATCATCACATAATCGAACTAACGACGAAAACAACAATAAAAACCAGATCCCAGGTCCTCTTGACCTTTATTTATACATTAAAATAGCTCACCGACAACCTTAGGCCGAAGCCTAGGTTTCTAAAACCCTAGATACCAAAACCATAGGTGTCTAAAACCCTAGGTCAACTTGACCCACTTTTCAGGGTTTCACCAGCCTATCTTTCCTTCTTTCCTACGAGGTGCTCCAAAGCATCTACCGATGGATTTTTTCACTTGCTGAGTTGTCCATGATTCATCTTCCTTTTTGATTTGTCTTCCTCAATCTCCTCGTCCAATGGCTTGCTTTCTCTTACTTCGCTCCATCTTATCTACTCTTTTTCTCACTTCGACCCAGTATCAGTCATTGTGTCTTCCGCATAGTTCGCATTTCGTCTTTTCTTCCTTAATCTTCTCTTACTTCTAGAAACAAGGGATAATAGGCCCCCAACACTCACATGTGACTCATTCTGAGGCTCTTTGATCTAAACTTTCTTCTTTTCTTCAACTGCAGACTACGCAGCACAGTCTGTGCTTTCTTCTCTGTTCCTCCCCATTGTGTGCAAGTTGTCTTTTTTGTGTCTGGTACCCAGTTTCAACTGCACCTAGTACCTAGACCCTTATCCTTCTATTTTTACTGAGAGTTGCAAGGCAGCTGGTTTTCATAGTACAATTTCAACCGGCTCCCATTCACCAATCCTTCCTTCCATTCTCCTTTCAAAGTATTCAACAGCATAGCTCCTCCTTCCGTGGCATAGGAAACCTCATACGGCCCCATCCAATGTGTTCTAAAATTCCCTAGATGCTTCATGAACTTTATATTGTATACCAATACCATATCTCCTTGCTTAAATGCTTTCTTCTTGATATGCCTGTCATGGTAGGCCTTTTCTCGTTCCTTCTGGACTTGTTGATGGAATCCTGTAATAAATCGGTCTTCCTCTAGTTCGACCAACTATGCGAACCTCTCTTGGACAGCATCGATGTCTTCCATATATGTAAAGGATGTGATTCTTAAGCTAGGGACCAAGTATTCCATTGGGACAACTGCTTCTAGACCATAAACCAACTTGAAGGGGGTCTGCATTGTCAGCTTCTTACAATTGGTTCTATAGGCCCATAATACTATTGGTATTCTCAAATCTCAGTCGTCTTTGTTTACACTGCAACATCAACATTGTCTTCAAGATATTGTTGAAATCTTTGACCATTCCGTTCGCTTTTGGGTGGTAAGGAGTGCTCTTTTGATGGTGAACTTCAAATTTGTAAGTCAAGGCTTCAATAGTCTTATTAATAAAATGTGTACCTTGATCACTCATGAGGATATTTGGGAATCAAAACCTGGTTATGATATCATCAAATATGAAACGTCCAACTGTAGTTTCACTAAAGTCCTTAACTTCTCTTGCTCCTGCCCATCTGGTCAAATAATCTATCGCAATGATGATGTATATGGCTCCTGTGTGCTTCCTTGGTGGGTTTATAGGTCCCACGAATTCAATGGTCCATTTCTCAAATTCTTGTAAGGTTAGTTGGGGTGTTAATGGCATGTCATCTCTTCTGGATGGTTTCCCAACTCTTTGGCATACATCACAGGCTTTGTAGTAGTCTTTAGCATATCTATGTAAAGTAGTTCACCAGAGGCCAGCTCAAAGAACCTTATGTGTTGTTTATTTTCCTGCGTAGTTTCCTCTTGCGATGCCTTCATGAGCTTCTGCTAAAATAAATTGCCTTTCTACTTTCATGACATATCTCCTCAGGATCTCATCAGGTCCCATCTTATATAGTTTTCCAACTATAAGTGAAAAATTTGCAGTGCGCACTACCAACTATTTCTTCTGGGTGATTGTGTATTCACTAGGTGTCATTCCTGTTGACATGAACTGGACTATCTCGGCAAAGTGATCATCAACCTTTCTAATGGCCAACAATTGTGCATCCGGTAGTGTATCCTCCAAGATAGTGGGTTCCTCTCCATGTTCCGACCTCGACAAGTGGTCAGGTCCTTTGTTCATTCTCCCTGGCTTAGCCATAATCTCAAAAACATATTCCTAAAATAGCAGAATCCATATGCATATTCTTCCCCCCAACACTGGCTTGTTGACTAGGTATTTCAGTGCAGTGTGATCAGTGAACATTTTAAAGTGTCCTTCCAACAAGTAGTGGCGAAACTTTTGAAGAGCATGCACCATGGCTAAGCCTTCTCTCTCAGTGGTGGTGTAATTTATCTCAACTGTTGATAGCTTCTTGCTAGAAAAGGTTAACGAGTGGTCAATATCTTCTACTCCTGGTTGTGCTAACACTTCTCCCAATGCAATAGAAGATGCATCAACATGCACATGAAATTCCTTGCTCCAATCTGGGAAAAAGCAGAATAGGCGCAGTAACCATTTTTTGTTTTAGTTTATCAAAGCTTTGTTGACATTCTTCCATCCATTGAAACTAACAATATTTCTTCAAAATATTCTCCATGGGTGTTGTGATCTATGCATATCCTTTAATGAACTTCCTGTAGTATCCAGTATGTCCCAGAGCAGTGCGCAGCTATTTGACTGAAGTAGGAGGGGGTAAATCAACTATAATGGAAATCTTAGATGAATCTACCAGCAATCCCTTCTTACACACAATATGGCCTAGCAGCAGTCCAAAGGGTGAAAAGAAGATGCACTTCTTCAAGGTCAGGGCAACCTGACATTGCCTGCACTTATCCAACATTAGTCTTAAACATTTAATATGATTTTGTAGTAAGCTAAAAACAATCCAATCATCAAAATATGCCTCCAGAAATGTATGTAAAAAATCCTTGAATTCTTCGAACACCACCCTAGAAAATATGGCTTGTGCATTCTTCAATCCAAATGGCATCATTGTATACTAGTAGGATCCCCATTCTATGGAAAATTTTGTATTATGGATATCTTATTTGGAAATCCTAATCTGATGGTATCCTGAAAAGTCGTCTGTAAAAGAATATACCTCATGTCCTCCTACATTATCTAAAACTTCGTTAGTAAATGGTGTAGGGAATGGGTCATGTAAACACACATCATTCAGCTTCCTGAGATCTACACAAATCCTGGTTTCTCTAGTCTTCTTATCCTGTACCACCATAGGGCTAATACATTATGACTCTTCAACAGGTTCTATGATTCCTTCTTCCAGCATTTTGTCTAGTTCAATCTTCATTTTCTCCTTATATTTAGGGTTCAATATGTAAGGTATTTGTTTAATAGGCATTTCATCTCATTTCAAGGGGATATTTGTCTCTCCCATGGGCCCTTTAATTCCCTTCATATCAGTGAACTTGGTTGGAAACAAGTATTGATATTCATGCAGTAACTCTATGATCTTATCAATAGTGGAAGCATCCCAATAATATCCAATATTAGCAAGCTTAGGTACTTGCTCTATTCCAATATTAACCTTATTTATTTTGATTGGTTGTCCAATGAAAGGTAGTTCAACTCCTGGTCCTTTTATGTTTCGATGTCCTTCTGTTTCTACGATGTTCACCTTCCTAGGATAATTGTATTCATCAACATTGATATTGTAACATCCTTGCAATTTCTGAAGAGGTGCAGTCAATTCATCCTCTTCTTTCTCCACAGGGAGGCTAGGTGCCTCAAATAATTTTTTCTTACAACCTATAAATCTTGATCTACTATAGGGTATTGACATTCAAACAAGAATGTAGCTACAAAGTTTTGTGTCATACCTTGCCAATCTGTAGTGGTGAGGCGCAGTTCCACTTCAAAGAACCAATTGATAGGCATTGTGTCTAGAGTATTGATGAATTTATGAACCCACAACTTTTGAGGAATGTATCTCTAGGCCTCCTCATAGCTTCGCACATGGTCTTTTGGGCAGATTTGATGTTTGTACCTAACTTCACATCCTTCAACTTGTTCAGAAAATTGTGTTTTCATCAAAGTGCGACATTGTATCCATTTCACGATGTTCTTTTTATGTGTTCCCCACCATCTTGCTGGAGTATATTTCAAAGCCTCATCCAGTGCCAACAATCTATGTTGTACTGGTACAGTTTCTTCAAATTCCAATAAGAAAGTTTCTAAGTGATTTAAACCATCAAACATGGGTAAATTACTTACTGTTGTGCCGATCCAGTGAACTTCTCTAGTCAATCTAGCACATCACCGTGCAAAAACTTCGTACATCTTGTTCTTCCAGTTCTCTTGTGCTTCTTATGAGTCTGATGAGAAAGTGATGTCACTTCACCATCTTAGGTTCCCATCTGTTGTAGGTTTAATGTAATCATGTTGTCTTACGGTCAATTTGTATATATTCTCTAGCTCATATGCGCAGTCCTCTTCTCTGATGGGCTCTGTGTATCTGGGACCTTCATCAGGATACAAAAGTGCGATGACCCTAAGGCCATCTCCTTCAAATGTCATTCTTATTTTCTTCAAGTCAACAATAGTAGAATTGTTGAAATCCCAATTGATTGGGACATGTTCCAATCTTCCAAAGGGGCTCACAACCTATTGATTGGACATCCTGAGCCTGATGGGGGAGTATATCAACTTAGGTTTTCCCATCAGTTCCCAGGTCTTCTTCGTCATCACATTGACCTCCGAACCTAATTCAAGGACCACATAGTCTATATCATACTCTCCAATTTGAGAATTCAGGTGTAGTTCCTTATTTGTCCTTCTCTTTTTGGATAGTTGATATACTTCTTTATTCAGTAGAGGATATATCTTCTTAACTCATATTGTCTAATCAATTTTTGGATCTCTTGTACAACACTCTCGTTCTTTATCAAATTAATGCAAGTGCATAAAAATTAAATGACCTTACTTACCTCTTTTCCTTCTCTGGGCAAAGCAGACTGATCAAAGGCTAGGGGCATTCCACATTCTCTTAATTCTGGTCGAGCCCTTGATGAAGAAGCCTGATCTCTCCGAAATTATTTTCTTGCTTCCTCAAATGTTTGTTTCTCTTTCTTTGGATCAAAATCATGTGTCTTCTCTACATCTTTTCTAACTCTTGATTGTTTTGTAGTCTTCCCTAGAGTCGCCCCTTCTTCTCTTGTATCAGTGCCTCCTCTAGTGATAAAAATGAATATGGGATCTTCTCCATGATTTTTTGTTGTGATTAACTGTACTTGTTGGTTTCCTCCTCGTCATTCCTGAAGTTTGGCTAACAACACAGGACAATCTTCTATGACATGTTCAAACGAGTTGTAGTAGTTGCAAGTGGTACAAAGGTTCTGACGGTCCCTTGCCAAATTTCCTGGCTATGTGCAGTTATAATAGATGATTTGACCTYGACCTTGAACCATACCTCCTCCTTGTCCTCTTCCTCTGAATCCACCACGAGGGTTGAATTTTCCTCTTCCCAGGGAATTATAATACTTAGTGTTCCATTCTTGTTGTACTTCGCCTTGAATGTTGTACATATCCCTTGACCTTTCATGCATGAGGTTGTAGGMCCTACAATCCCTATYATCAATCCCTACTGACTTACAGAATGTGAAATATAGATTTGTGGGTGTCTGAACATATTTTTTCATGTAATAGAATTCTTCGGGGTGATGTCTATTTCTATATACCTTGCACCAAGTTAGGGTAACTTGCTTCAAAGGGCTCGGAGCTCCATATGCCAAGTACTCATGAAATAGGGGGAAATTCTCCTTTTCATGGCCTTTCGATTTTCATCTAATGCACCAGATATCTTCTCTTTTATCGTTTCCCTTATCTTTCTTCATATATTCAACCTGCAAAGACAAGCTAGTTAACTGACTTAAAATTTGACTCATACCTGAGCCGGATTCTCCCATAGGGGTTGATTCTAGCTTCATGGAAATATATAGTGCCTCAACCTACGAAGAAATCTTCTATTGCATCAAAGAGACTCTGATGTGTGGTAAAATGGAAGTAATGAACCGTCCCTTGTTCTACTCATTTGAGATCTGAAAAGTCAACCAACCTGTTAAGGTTTTAAACCTCTTATCAAACTCCCAAACAGGTTCAACTCTTCTCTACTTGATTTCTTTCAACTCTGTAATGCATTTTGACTCTAACTTGGGTTTCTTGAATTCTGTAACCAACGCATTCTTGATCGCATTCAGTAGTTTATGATGTGTAATTTCTTGGACAAGTTTCATGTACCAACTTAGTGTGCAGTCTCTCAAGGTAGTACTAAACTGAGCTTTTTTAACAACAGCTTTGTCAGTGGCACTTTTAATACTCCATACAACTTCTCATAGAAACCAATTTGATCAGGATCTTCAGATCCATCCCCTCTAAAGGTGGGTAACCTCATATCATCTTCCACAGTTCTTCCTAGGTTTCCTGACTGAGTGTGTGTTGAACCACTTGTACCAGTTCTCTGAGTGCTCTGATAACTCAGTTTACTTTGGTTACTTAAGGCTGTTGAAACAACAGGGGGTCTAATATCACTTCAACAGTCTGTGTAGTCCTTGAAGTTTTTGACTCTTCTCGATGAGGTTCTTCAGTATTCTCTTCTTCTTCCCTAGTAGACTCTGAATGTTCTTTGTTCAACAACTCTTCTTCTTCTCCACTATAGAACCCTTCTTCTTCTGTTGGTTTGTGACTCTTCTCAAACAAGTTCACCAGAGGAACTTCTCTTAAGGCCCTACCACTACGAATGTGTCCGATCTTTGTGTCGTTGTCGCTTTCTGAATTATTGAACATCATCCTTTTCAGTCTGACCCACTATTGTATCTTCAATATGTTCTTCTCATGCAATAACATCTTGATTTTCAACTTCAAGAAGTGTAAAAAAATTCCTCTAGGTCCTTTAAATAAATATCTCTCTACTTGGCTATATGATTCCACCCTATCAATAGCAAACTATGTGATATACCCTCCAATGGTACTATCAAACCAGTGATCTATTGCTCTTGACACGATGTTATCAACTCTTTTGACCTTCTTGATCAGCGCTAACATCCAAACCATGGGCGATCTAGATCTTAGCTCAAACTGGGTGTCTGCTAATCTGACTAGCCACTCATATAGATCCTTATGAATTCCTTCAAAGAAAATCTCATGCATATCAGTAAAGATATACCTTCCCAACCAATCTTTTGTGCTAATATTAGGGTTCTTATTATGAGCTTATGTGAAGTCCTTTTCTTGTTCTTCTATCCACTTATGAATCTATGTATTCGATGGAAACCACCTTGACATTCCCTCAAGAAGATCCCAGTCCTGACAATAGAACCATTTGTTGGCACAGGGGCAGACCCAAGGTTCAACTCTAATAGCACACCAACAAGCCCTAACTACTGGCCCTTTCAGAAACACCTACGAAGTAGATGCAGTCTCACCCGAAGTAGAAATAGGGGGTTGCTGGACAAAGTTGTCTACAACCAAAGGAAACACAAATTGGATACAATACAAGAACAACACAACATCTAGATATCAGTTACCATCTTAGGCCTACTTCACACAATTATCTATCAAATCTAACATAGTAATTCAATAACAATATATCATAGAGAAAAACAACACAACATCAATCACACACAATAACAAGATGTACATGGTTCACCCTCTCCCTAGGGATACGTCCACATAACTGTGATTTATAATATATTAGGTGAAAGCATACAATCCTATATGCGCTCTTAGCTAGCAAATATTCTCTCTTTTGATATTCTCTCTTCTTCCCTTCCCTGTGCACCTAGATGCATGGTTGATCTTCGCACCAAGTAGAAGATCTTACAACACAGACTTCTCTCTCCACACAATCCTCCTCTCTCAGTAATACAACAATTGCTAATCATCACATAATCGAACTAACGATGACAACAACAATAAAAACTAGATCCTAGGTCCTCTTGACCTTTATTTATACATTACAATAGTTCACTGATAACCTTAGGCCGAAGCCTAGGTGTATAAAACCCTAGATACAAAAACCCTAGGTGTCTAAAACCCTAGGTCAAATTGACCCACTTTTCAGGGCTTCGCCAGCTTGTCTTTCCTTCTTTCCCATGAGGTGCTCCAAAGCATATATTAGTGAATTTTTCCACTTGCTGAGTTGTCCACGATCCATCTTCCTTGTTGATCTGTCTTCCACGATCTCCTCATCCAACTACTTTATTTCTCTTACTTTGCTCCGTCTTATATGGTATTTTTCTTACTTCGACCCAGTATCAGTCACTGTGTCTTCCGCGCAATTCACATTTCATATTTTCTTCCTTAATCTTCGCTTACTTCCAAAACCAAGGGCCAACACTTCTTCAATATTTGGCTCGGTGCTCTATTTTTTTTGTTCATTACTTGGTACAAGCGACAAGCCTCCTCATATTCATCCCATGTTTTGACCCAAGGTTTTCCTTATTTTGGGTCCAAGGGTACGATAATMTTCCTTCCACTACCTTTCAGTTTAATTCTATCCATTTCAAGTCAGATTGTTGCCTTAATATTCTAACCCCATTGTCTTATAACTAATATAGGATATGCATGGATTCCTTCAACCAGGTTAATAACTTCAAAGTTGATTGTTATTGGGATTCTGATTATGRAACTTATGACACTTTTGAGTGTCCAAATTGTTTCAATGAACCTTCGATACACTATCTTTATAAAKTTCATTTTTGCAATTGGAAGGGGTTTCCCAAGTTGAATCCATGTTTGTCTAGGGAGGATATTTACTTGCAAACCAAAGTTGAAAAAAAATTTCTTAATCATATAGTCGTCAATTTCTAAGTCAACTTGTAGTTTGAAGTCATTTGTATGCCTCCACTGTGACATTTGTTGAATATTTTTCATTGGTATTTAATCCTCTTCGTATTCTCTTAGGATGCTCATTAAGTCGATGAGGTGACCAACCAATTGATTTTCTTTTAATAATTGGAGGAATTCTTCTTAAGCAGTGTATGGGATGATTGATTTTCCTCCATTGATTATGTTTGATTTATATTGGTTGTTGCACTTAAAGAAATTCGTTGCTTCCTACATCAATTTTTCCTTATGTTCAGGGTTGAGATATTTATCTTAGTATCTCCTTTGTTGGGTTGGAGATTCTAGATAGATGTCTTCACCTGCTCATGATCATGTTACTATGTGAAGATTTTTGGAATTTTAATTTCTTTCTTGGGTATTGTATGAAAGAGGTTCACATTCTTCTTATTCTTCACTTTATCTAATACAATTGGATAATATTCTAGTGATTGGTCACCCACTCCACATATATTGTAAAACATTAGATCATTTGTGTCTTTTATTGGGAAGTCGAGACTTATGTGATCCTCCTTCCAACAATTAAAACAACAATAATGAACTCAACCACATCCTCTACCTAGTTGTTCTCATCCTCTTCCGTTTCCACCTTGTCTTTGATAACCCCCATGACCTCGACCTATGTATCCATTTTCATTCCCTTAGTTGAAATTTTTGTTGGTTGTCTGCGTGTGATAAATGTTGGGCCATTCGTTTTTGGATTAGAAGTTGCACAAGAAGGACTACAATCCCAGTTTTGGTTTAGCACGAGTTGCACAAGATACAAAAGAAGTTGGACAGTGGAGTGAGGAAAAGTAACAGAAATCGATTGCGGAAAAGGATAGTGCAACTCCAACAAAGAAAAAGAAGTTGTAACAGAACAAGAAAGAATGCAAGCCCAAAGCTAGAAGATCCTACTCATAATATATGATATGTATATGATTGTAAAATGGTTTCTCTCGGGTTGTTGGTGTTTGGGTTCTTGTTGTTGGCTATTGTTGATAGGTTGGGTTTTAGTTGAGAAAAGGTTCTGTAAATGTAATATGTATAAGTTTTGGGTAAATAGAACTCTGGGACATGAGTCCAGAGCCTAAAGTCTATAACAGAGCATTATTTTGTATCTCTAAGGTTGTATCTAATAAGTTTTGATGATAATATATAAAGAAAGATCCAAAATTTTGAAATATGTTGCATCATTACGTGTTTATGCTTGTGCATTGTATCTTTACAATACTTCTTTATGGTTCCTAAGCTCCATATGATGTTTCTGTGTATGAATGTTTTTTGTAGCTTAAGTTTTTTTAGTTCCTATGTGTATGAGCTTAGATTTGTTTTGTAGTTAGACTATCTTGCGCAAGATCATGGTGAATCTTGAAGGTTTGGGGAACCCACCTAAGTATTCTCCTTTCCCTTCCCTATCCTTTGGATGAGAATTCTTCTCCTTGAAGGAGATGAAAATGCCAACGCTCTAGACTACATGGTACCTTTTTTTGGTAACCTGAGAAGGACCCTGGTCTGATCAATTCCACGCCAAAAAAATGGTTACTTTGTCGAGACCTATGTTAAAAGGGAACCTGTAGGGAGGATGCTTCCGTGGATTCACAGATCTAATAGTCACCAATGGTGGGAGAGAAATTGTGACACCTTCATATGGAAAGAAGCAAATATGAGAGGGATATATGTGAAAGATACATGAGAGGTAGTCTTTTACATAGAAATATCAAGCGACTAGTACGAGATATTCTTGGTTAATTTCTCGGAAGAACTTTTCCACTGGGTATCTAGGCTCCAAGAAGCTCCAAAATTCCAAGAACAAGTCAAGAGGACATGTACTTGGGATATAGAAAATATTGTAGCATTTCATTGACTGGATTGTCCAGTCACGCAAGTGATTGATTTCTAGGTTAATACCAGATTAGAAGGATACATTATTGAGTTTGCAGCTGAGAATTACCAATCTTTTCCATGAGCAAAAGAAAATTTCAAGAAATACACAAGGGGAAGACTATTGAGAGAAATCCCCCTGTGGATTAAGCTTTTCTTGATGGAAGAGGGGATGTTGACTATGTCCTAGACTGAGATGGCAACGTAAACACCCTTGCTTGGGGTAGGGTGAGTCTGGGGTGGATTCATGGCTTGAAAGAGGGGAGAGGGTTCTTTGAAAAATGGCAGAAACAATAAGAAATGGACTCAAGAGACGAGCGAACCTTGAAAAGAGTCATCATAGTTGAGAAGTGGTGGCGTGGAAAGATAAACAAAGAAGCAAAACAATTCAAGAATTTGTAGAAATAAGGTGGACCGGGAGAAGTAGAGGAAGGACATATGGAAGAGTTGTGGAAGATGAGAATACAGGAAACACAGGCCAGTCAAATATTAAGCGAGAGAGAAGTGAAGAGAGAAAGAATTCCCTGGGAGGGTGGACAAGAAGGAGAAGGTGTAGAAGCAAGGAAGAAGGAAGTTGACATGGATCTTGAAGAGGAAAGAGAATATTCATCCACGATGCCAAGAAATATTGGGAATCCGGTTGAAGAGACCACTCCAAAGGAAGAGAATGATACCCCCTAGATCAAAGAAACTTGTCGTAAAGCCAGTGGCACCAGCCCTGAATCACCCATACCCCAAGTGTCTTCTATAAAAGTGGTAAATTTGATACTACCTTCTTATGCTAATTTTGTTCTAGTACAACTAGTTAGTCAGTCACAACCAGGAAGTGCAAGTACAGGGATAATATTTGGATCCCCTGGTAGGTCACAACCAGGACCATTAGGTTTCATTTTGATAGGAGAAACAAGATAAAAAATGGTTGGTAACGTGGGAGGTTTGATTTCTCGATACCCAAAATTCTATATTAAAGGAGACAAAGATGTTGAGGATCATTGGTTCTTGTTTGAAGCAATCTGGAGGTCCAAAGGAACTCTAAATGCGAATAATTTGGTTGAGTTCCAGTCTACCTTGAGAGTTCATTCTCTCAAATGGTACATGAAGTTTATTGAGCTAGGAGTGTTGGGAATGTAAGGTCAAGCATTCACACTTGACCAAGTACGGACAAGGTTCATAATGGATTTCAAGCTACCTCCGTCAGAACAATAAGCATTGTCTGAGTTACACAAGATTCAACAAAGGGAAGGTGAATCATCTTGGGAATATATCCAGAAGTTTAAATATTCTATAGGGAGGTTAGCGCATCCAATTCATGAGGAACATAAAAGAGAATGGTATATTAAGAGATTTCTACCTCTGAAACGGATTTCGTTAACACAACAATGGATAGCCACTTTGATAGATGACTTGGAGAAATCAATGAATATTGAATCCATGGAAGGATATCCCAAGAGCCTAAAAGTGACCAGACCCCCAATAGATGCAAATTTGGTGCAATCAAAAGGGAAAATATCAATGCTTATAGAAACGATTCAAGAATTGATGATACCTAGACCAGGACGACCGCAGTTCTGGTGTACCGGATGTTACACATAAGGGAATCTGGTGAATGAATGTACATGAATAAGGGGAATGGGACATCCTCATAATCCGATGGGAACCTCACTGGGACCCATGGGAGGAGTTGTGCAATTATCTACAAATTTACCATTCCATAACCCCACCCCATATCATGATTTTTCAGGTAGCCAAGTAGCACCAACAGTTGAGTATTGTAATATTTGTTGAATCCATGGGCATGGTCCAAGACAATGCCCCATTATTCAGAAGTATTCAACAATACCAAATACTGTACACTCTGAGTTGTGCACATCTACCACACATACTACTAATCAATGTAGATCGTTGGATGCATTTGTGGATAGGTTGGATCGAACAACATTTAGGGTGAATGAAACCCCTCAGGGACCGGGAGGAGGTCAAGGAGGTGGAGCCGAAGGAGACTTCAAAGGAGGAAGAACCAGGGGAAGAGAACCAATTAGATGATACAATTGTGATGAGAAAGGCCACATGGATAGAGACTGTCCCCATCTAAAGAATCCATGGTGCTCTCATTTCAAAACCAATGGGCATGCAACTGAAGACTGCCCAGAACTAATTGCAAAATGGGAAGATCGAGTACGTCAATGAGGAACTAACCTCATCAGTTCAGAAATCAAGAGAGTTATTAGAAGACAATTTCCCAAACTTAATATCTTCACTCAAGGAGGGGAAAATACTGGAGTTGATGATGATAATTTACCTCATATCCAGAAAGAGGCACCTAAGGAAGACATGCATGATCCTCTGAAACAAAAGTTGTTCTTTAAAAATCCCTTAGAAGTATTTCAAAATATCCCTAGCCTTGAGATGCAAGAGAAACCTCCTCAACTTATTGTTTACCCTAATATTTTGCAAGTCTCTACTTCACCCCATGCACCTAGAAACCTTGTAGTCATGATGAGACAACCTGAGAAACCACAAAATGCATTCAACCTTTGGTTTCAGTTGTTTTCTGATATTATTGGGAACGGCTAGTTAACAGAAAATTTGTGCAATGTGCTATACCTAGTTTTAGGGAATGAAGAACCCACAAAAGAAAGAATAATGACTAATCTTCCTGAGAAGAATACCCAGAGAGTGCAGAGAAGGAAAGTACAAATTGCAAAAGAGTTTAGACTAGTAGCCTAGCTAGACAATTTTGATATTAAGGATGTTATGTTAGATCTATGATCTGACGTTAACATACTGCCTAAAAAGACTTGGGAATCCTTAGGAAAACCCCAGTTTAAATACTCCCCAATCCAGCTAAGAATGGCCAACCAATATTGTATTTTCCCAATAGGAAGACTGGAGAATGTGGAAATAGATGTTGCGGGAGTGAAGACTATAGTTGATTTTAAGGTGATCGAGATAATGGGGGATAAGGAACCGTATCCTTCCCTACTTGGTATTGATTGGGCCTATGAAAACTATGTAGTGATCGACCCAAAGAAAGATACTATGAAATTTGAGGTAGATGGACTCAAAGGGGTTCAACCCTTGGATCTGTATGTAGGCCCTCGATATACGAAGCCAAAGAACAACAATATGGAGGGAGAAGACTTGGATCAGTTGTACATTGTAACAACAGGAACAATAGAATATTACATAAATCCTACTGTTGATGGATTGGTAAGTTGAAGGAGTATACAATCAATGGACGAAGATTCATAACTATCATTTGACAGTTGGCAACAAATCTCATACGAAATATTATCAAGAAGATGTGCAACTGTTAGGGAAACTAGATGGGTTGGAATCGAGGTTAGAGAACATCAGTATATGATGGTACCTCGGGACTTGACATTTTTCTTCTCAGCATGGAAGAAAAGGTAGGGGAGGATCAAAGGATCTCAGTGTTGGATTTATCCCTCCACGACACCCCTATCAGATGATGGGCCAATCACAAAGACTTACTCGAAATATTGGATGATGTGAAGCTAGCTATCAAACATAGACTTCAATATAAGGATCAGTTGGAATTAGAGATGTGGACGGATTTCCAAGTTGTGCAACTATTCAATGGAGAGTCTGATCCTAAAGCTCATATCGAAAAATGTGTGACATAGTGGAAAGTTGTGGAAATACCATCTCTCTTCTGAGTTCAAGTATTTCCCCACTCACTGGATCCAATCCTGAAATCTTGGTTCATGCAAGAATAAACCAGAAGACAAACCAGTGACTGGAAAATGTTGGCATATCACTTTTTCAAGGACTTGTCGTTTAAAAGTAAGTACCCTGAGCTTGAATTAGTCCTGCAAAGAATCAAAGGATTCATTTTTACATGCAATAGTAAATATAAATCATACTTAATGATATGTGCAAAGCATAGTCAAGAACATCAGACTAATATTCATATAGCCTTAGACAAAAGGCCTATATAATTCTATAAGATTGAGAAGGATTTGGAAATCCCAGATGATTTAGAAGAATTGAGAAACTTACCCATTAAAGAGACAGAAGAGAATAGAGAAATCCAAAACATCATACCCAGTGAGACTGATGGTTCTTATAATCAACAATTGAAGTTTTGAAAATTCAATATATGGACCACAGAGCAACCTAAGATAGCTATGGTGGGAGATTACTGTGATGAGAAAACTAGTCAAGAAATATAGAGTTTGTTGTGAGAATATGATGATTTGTTCCCAAAGACATTTTCATAGTTAAAAGGGATTAAAGTAGTTATGGGAGAGATGAAAATTGAATTAAAACTAGGATCAAATCATGTGAGGCATAGACCATACTGCCTTAACCCCAGAGTGAAAGAGAATGTTAAGAGGGAAATAGACAAGATGTTGGAAGATGGACTTATTTTTGTAGTAGAAGAAGCAGAATGGGTCAGCCCAATAGTCATCTAGAGAAAGAAAGGCACATAGGATATTAGGGTCTATGTGGACTATATAAGCCTTAAAGTTTCATGTGTGCATGACCCTTTGCCAACACCTTTTACTGATGAGGTGCTAGAACAAGTTGCGGGGAAAGAATCTTACTCATTTACAGGTGGATTTTCGGGGTATCACCAAGTAAGGATTGATGAAGAGGAAAAAAATAAGACCACATTCATAATAGAATGGGGGTCATTTGTAGACAATGTGATGCCATTCGGCCTAAAGAACGCCCCTACAGTTTTCTCCAGGATTGTGATAGTAGCTTTCCAAGAATTTATTCATAAGTTTATAGAAGTTTATATGGATGATTGGGCGTTTTACACTCTACTCAAGGAACATGTATCGCCACTACGTCTGATGTTTCACAAGTGTAGAGAATTGAAAATATCGATGAACCTTCGAAAGTGTATCTTATGTGTGCCACATGGAAATTTGTTGGGCCACATAGTATGTCGAGAGGGAGTACTGGTAGACCCAGCCAAAGTTGCAGTTATTGTGAAAATACCACCACCTACGAGTGCTAAGCAGTTGCGCTCCACATTGGGGCACACAGGGTACTATTGCAGGTTTATCAGAAGATATGAAAATATCACTGCACCTCTGGAAAATCTATTAAAGAAGGTCGAAGTATTCCAATGGACCCTGGAATGTGATAAAGAATTCAATACCCTAAAGGAGAAGCTCAGCACAACACCTATTTTGATATTTCCAAATTGGGAAAATGAATTTCACGTCCACGTAGATGCTTCAGGTATTTCCTTGGGAGACATCCCAGTGCAACCAGGAGATGGATCCATGGATCATCCTATCTATTTTGTGAGCAGGAAGTTGTCGCAATCTCAGTGAAACTATACGACGATAGAAAGGGAGGGTTTAGCTATGATTTACACTTTACATAAGTTTAGACACTATTTGTTAGGTTCTCATTTTAAGTTCTTTACTGATCATTCCACATTAAAATATCTAGTTGACAAACCTGTGTTGGAAGGGAAAATTTGTAGATGGTTTCTACTATTTGGGGAATTTTCTTTTGAAGTGATCATTAAGCCTAGAAGATGTAATGTAGGGCATGATCACATGTCTAGATTAGATTCATGGGAAAGTGGTGGAGCAGTCGATGATCAGCTCCCAAATGCATACCTGTTCTAGGTTGAGGCCATACTAAAATACTTGGAAGACAGAACAGTCTTCTTAAGTACAGGAGCTTGCCCAGAAACATACTCTACAACCCAGAAACACCATATGGTGGTTAAAGCAATGGACTATCAATTGATTGCAGGGAAATTGTATAAATTGGGACTAGATAGTATCCTCGAGAGATGTGTCTTGGATCATGAAAGACAAAATATACTGTGGGAGTGCCACAGTGGAGTTGCAGGAGGTCATGTGGGAGGAAAGTCCAATGTGTAGAAGGTCCTCCAACTAGACTATGGTGGGGCATGCTCTTCAAGGATTCAAAATCCTATTCTATATCATGCTATGTTTGTCAAAGAGTGGGTAAGCCATCATGATGAGATGGATTACCACTTCAACCAGTTCGAGCTTTACAAGAATTTGAGAAGTGTGTAGTTGATTTCATTGGGTGGATCAACCCCACATCTAAGCATTCAAAGGATAGGTACATTATTACTGTAACTAAATACCTTACATGTTGGGATGAGGCAACAATTGTTCAGGATTGTTTGACCAATATTGTTGCTAAGTTCATTTTTGAAAATATTATAACTCAATTTGGATGTCTTAGGAGTCTGACTAGTGATAGGGGATCTCATTTTATCAGTAGTACCATAGAAAATCTTACAGCAGAGTTCTTGATCCAACATCATAAAAGTATCCCCTACCACCCACAAGCTAATGGAACAGTAGAGGCATTTAGAAAAATTCTAGAGAGAAGGTTAATGAAGGTTTGTTTCATAAATAGGGAAGATTGAGATGACAAAGTTCTAGCAGTACTATGGGCTTACAGGACAACCACAAAAAAACTCCACAAGTACACTCCATTTCAACTAGTTTACGGGAAAGAGGTTGTGGTGCCTGTAGAATTCATTACTCCAAGTTTATACATTGCACAAATCACACACATGTCGGAGGAAGAATCAGTTGCACAAAGACTCATGGAGTTACAAGAACTTGAAGAGACCAAGTTTTTAGCAGAATTCCATCAATCAGTTGAGAAAGAAAGGAAAAAATATTGGCATGACAAACACATTAAGACTAAAGTATTTGCACAAGGAGACAAGGTCCTACTCTATGACATTCGGTACCAGAAACATCCAGGCAAGTTGTGCATGGATTGGTTGGGACCATTTATAGTTGTGGAGATCCAACCTTTTGGAGCAGTCAGACTTGTGCAATGGGATGGTATGTTGTGGCTAGGATGGGTGGATGGCGCTCGCCTGAAACCCTATATGATTCAGAACAAAGAAAAATATTTGTTTCTCTAGTAAGAAGGAGCATGTATAGTTGTTAGATTTGAGTTTTTCTACAATTTCTATAAATTTAGTTAATAAAGTCTATGTGTGCAGTGTTGCACCACGATATGTAGTTCATTTATTTTTCTGTCTAAGTGTTGTTTGATGCAGAACTGATTACTCTGCAATGTTGGATCAGCAAATTCAAGAACCTATTAATGACAGTCATTAATATTATGGGGACCCCTTTATGGTCAGAGGGAGAGTGAATTCGAACGCAATCTGAGTCCATGTGCCACATAAACCTAGTCTAGTCATAGCCTTTATTACTACTACGGTACCCCATATGAATTTTGTTTATCCATAAAGCCTCAATATGAGAAGATTCCATCGATATTCGCATTGATATTCTTATCCATCAAATGGTAAGGTCTAAAATTGTCCATGTCCTGGTCCAACTTTCATAGTAAATTCTCAAATCATCCAATAGGATTTACCCCGTTATCCAGTCCTGCCGGACAACTTGGATCCAAGTTGCATCTATAGGGTAATGATGAACAATATTTATTACTGAACTTGCCAACTAAGCATGATTATAAGGCTCTGGGAACTCCTGATAGGATGCATTGTTTCCCAGAAAATACTTAGAGATTTACGAATTATGCAAAGTCAACAAGCTTGTGTAATCCCTCAACCCCTAGTCATGATCCCCAATCCTTGTTTCATCAGAGAATTTGTTGATAGTTCAAACTCACAATGTTGAGAGCTACAAGGAGCTGAAGCATCATTTCCAAGGATGTAGTACCAGATGATCTCTGTGACCCCCAAGTTGAGGTCATGGGTGATCTCAAAAGGAAGGTGGAGAAAGTCAAGCTACTCGTCCTCGACTTAACAGACCAAGTCTCGTTCCCTCAAACGAACATAGACATTTTCTGGAGTATCGCTCCAGACGAGTTGGGAGGCATGTAGTTTGTGCCAAATCCCTAATTTATTAATTTGTTCAACTCAACCATCATGAACCTAGGGACTTACCAGTGTTCGAAACCACTAGAGAAGTTGCGAGGTGTACCAAGTTCCTGATCAGCAGGGTACATGACATAAGTCTATGGTTGGATAGGAAATATCCAATCCATGCAGAAGACATCCACCAGCTTATTGGACTGTCCCTCGAGGATGAGGACGTGTCCAAAGGATTCCAAGGCAGGGATGATTTTAGGGGCTAAATTTCGCTCATGGGCTAATTTTCCATGGTTTTTCCAAAAACGAGATTTGCTATATTAAAAATGATTCGCCCAAATTCTATACGATAAAATTATTTTACCTTAAAAATCGCCAAAAGTTTATAAAACTATATAAAATCCTTAGAAATTTGAATATTTTTACAAAAATATTGCCAATCATTTATAGTTGGCATATGAAGGATTAGTAAGATTCACCAAGGTTTCTAAATTTAAAAATAAATTGCCATCCTTAAAATCATCCCTATTCCAGGGTCCCAGTAAGAATAGCAAGAAGAAATGGGAGCCTAGCCTATATGAGAGGTTCCACATGCAGAGAGGGGAGTGCATAGCCAAGATCAACCCCATACTACCTGAGATGGTTAAGATTGTTTTCTACATCATAGATAGCAAAGTAATGAGGTCCTACTAAAAGGGAGAATGCACATTGGATGCTTTATCAGTGGTGGATTTTTGCGCCAATGACATTGTCTTCAACTGGTGCAGCTACCTGTTGGAGGAACTACTTGTGGCCTACAAGGAATCCTAGGAGAAAGGTGGTACTTTCACCTATGGATACTTTCTTCTTGCATTTGCAATTCTCAACTGAACGCCACCCACTAGAATACCATTGGTTCTAGCAGACAAGGGCCACTTGGCAAAAAAAAATTAGCCCTGGAATTCAAGGTCGGACTCAGAGAATACTGCCTTCAACAACACGACGTTCTCCAAGTGGTACAACGGGCTTATTGATGCAAGATAGAGGTTGCACACTCCAAAGGAGATCCTTAACTACAATACGAGGAACTTATCCTTCAACATGAACTGAAACCATACATTTGTGTGGCCGAGGTATGCCAACAGGGAGGAATTCCATTCATAGATGTTGTTGTTATATTTGGATGAAGATTCCTTCAACAAGGAGGTGATGTCGTGGCATGGATTCAAATGAAACCCGTGCAAGTCGAGGATGCACTATGTTTTTCCTACTGAGATGCTAAATAAGAAAGGTCAGGAAGTAGAGGTAGGACCAAGTTCTAGCCCAACGTTATAGAATAAATAATCTTCGCCACAAATGAAATCGGAGGAGGAGGAAGAGATGTAGCCACTAGAGCATACGAAAAGAACATTGTCAATGTTCCCACAACTATTAGAGAAATATATGTTGACAGGTAAGGATTTCAACAAAATCCTTAGCGATGCATTCATAACAGTGCTCATGGCCAAGAAATATAGGACGAGGATCTCGCCGAGCAAGGTTCTGAACCCCCAACCCATTTCATCCATCGTCCCCCACACTCGCTCAATGGTTCGATCAACCCTTATCATACATATCCAGGATGACCCTGAAACTAACACCACTCCATCCACCATCATCACTGAGAACCCCCCATCACCACCACAACCCCAGTCACCACATCCAGAAAATAACAGTTCACCCCAAACCACTGATCCATAATACATGCAACACAATCCCTCGAAAATATTCGAGCAGAGAACAGAACTTCCTGGTCCAAATCCAAAAGTACCTAAGTAGAGGATACAACTGATTGGCCCAAACCCTGAAGCCTAATAACAATAGATCATACATGTTTTCCCACATAAGGACACTCCATAATCAACAAAGATGCAAACAGCAGAAAAGTTCCAAGTCCCAAGTCCCCAACACACTTCCTCAAGGACCAAGGTTGAGGGTGCCATGGGCAGTGCAACTCTAGAAGTAGAGGCACATAAAGAGGCAGAGATACCAGAGGTTTATAAGGAAATTGAGACAACTTCAAGACTAAGTGCAACATCAGCGCAGGACTAGATGGAGATAGTTCTCCAAAACCCTCAGCAATGCACAGAGCTGTTGCAACTCTTCCTGGCCATAACAAAATTTCTAATGATCTTGCCATCAACGTTGAGGTTGAGGCTTGTTCCAGGACCATCTACAGGATAGGAGGAGGTAGATACTCCCTCAAACCATTCAACAACCAGTGGAATACAACTATAGGTTTGAGCACCCAAGGATGCTACCCCTTCTTCCATTGACCTTGCACAGTGGCCAACAATGCACTTAGTCAGAATGATCAGAGCCTCAATTGATCAACTCTATCAGAGGCTCCAAAAGACTGAAAGGTCTACATATTTCACAAGGGAGGAAGCACTCCTTGCACAAGCATGTAGAAAATAGGAAGAGCATGCCAAGATTCAGGTGGTGCATAGACTAGAAAGAGTTCAGGAGAGGGTTGATGAATCCTGGTCAGAAATACGGAAGGTCACACCCCAGATACCAGAATCCAGTGATGCAGGAGAGCCTGAGCGTCAGATTGAATTAGTCTAAGGATCATGGTCACAATTTTCCATTCACACAGAGCATATGGAACTGCAGTTATGGCAGAGTCAGCAAGAAGAAGAGCAGCAGCCTCATAATCTATAGGAGCAGATGGAGAAAATAGTGCTAGAAGGAAACAATGTCTGAGAAGCACTACACAAGCACAAAACTGAGTGCACAAATATATTTAGAGAATTCAGCGATTGGATGGGAATAATTTCTAGGTGCAACCAGACTCTAGATGATGTGTGTGCTAGAATCTAGCTGTTGAATGAGGAAATTGCGGTCACTATGGATCCACTGGAGAAAAAACAAAATTTCAATCAAATTCAACAAGAAGATAATGAGTTGAACACTCTATTTGAGGCACAATCCGTAGCCAAGAAGGAGTTGTACAACTTTTGACCTATCATTCATATAGTATACATGCAAATGCATCAGGTCGATGAAACAATAGACTCTGAATGGAACTCTTTTGTTGCATCCAATCCCAAAGGATGTATCACATATGCGACCCAACAGTTTTCCATTGAGGCCTCACTCCTTTCTAGGAAATGATAGGATAAAGTTGGGACCTTTCAAGAAGTCAAAAAGCGGGCCTTAGAGTTGGTCCTAGAGTTGGGCCCTTCATTTGAAGAGGAAAATAAAGAGAAAGCGCAATCGGAAGAGGATAGTAAAGAGTAAAATGAGGATAATGGAAAGCAACAATTACTCCTAGATGCTGCAAAAGATCCAAGTACTTGACTCAAGGGCGAGTCAAGGCTTGTGGTCAGAGCATGTTGGGCCCTTCATTTTGGATTGGAAGCTATGCAAGAAGGACTACAGTCCCAGTTTTGGTTTAACATTATTTGTGCAAGCTACAGAAGAAGTTGGGCAGTGGAGCAAGGAAAATTAATAGAAATAGGTTGTGGAAAAGGACAGCGCAAGGCCAGCAAGGCAAAAGAAGTTGCAACACAACAAGAAAGCATGCAAATCCAAATCCAAAAGATCCTACTCATCATATATGAGATGTATACAATTGTAAAAGGGTTTCTCTTGGTTTGTTGTTGTTGTTGTTGTTGTTCTGGTTCTTGTTGTTGGCTATTGTTGATAGGTTGGGTTTTAGTTGAGAAAAGGTTCTATAAATGTAATTTGTATACAATTTTGGGTAAATAGAGCTCTGTAACATTATTCTAGAGCCTGAAGTCTATAGCAAAGAATTATTATGTATCTCTGAGGTTGTATATGATAATTCCTGATGATAATATATAAAGAAGGATCCAAAATTTTGAAATATTTTGCGTCATTCTATGTTTATGCTTGTGCATTGTATCTTTACAGTACTTCTTTATGCTTTGTAAGCTCCATATGATGTTTCTGTGTATGAATGCTTTTCACAGCTTAAGTGTCTTTAGTCCCTATGTGTATGAACTCATATATGTTCTGTAGTTAGCCTATCTTGTGCAAGGTCATGGTGAATCTTGAAGGTTCTGGTAACCCACCTAAGTATTCTCCTTTCCCTTCCCTATCCTTCTGTCTTGGTTGTGCTTCGGGTGAGACTTCTTCTCTTTGTAGGAGATGAAAATGCCAACTCTCTAGACTACGCAGTACCCTTTTTTGGTAACCTAAGAAAGACCATGGTCTGATCAATTCCATGCCAACAATATACCACATGGATGTTCATTTTATTCTTTCCATTTAACTGACATTTCTGTGTCTAATGGTTGTTTTCCTCACAAATATGGCACCATTTTGGTCCAACGTTCCTTAAATTATGTAGGAAAGACCTTGTTCTATGATTTGTTACACCCTCACAGATGTCACAGGATGTTTTGATTTGAATACTTCGGACTACTAGATCTAGTGCATCATTAAATTTATAGTAGACTTTTTTATGTCCTTCACTGGAGAAAATGGCACACCGGAGTTCATTTCATGAGATGGAATTTTTTTTATGGACTATTGTAATTATACCAATTTTTCTTCCATCTTCCAAGATTTTCTCTATTACAGATGAATTCAATAATCCTTCATCATCCATCTCTACGCATTGATCTTTCTCCATTGCTTCCTCACGTGATTGGATGTCGTACATTCATAATGGTGCTCAATTTTTTTGTAATATTCATACCACGTACCATTGTACAGGCAATATTTATTCTATTACGTAAGGAATTTGACTCAATAGATATTTGAATATTTTATCATATTCTCAGACGGTTTCACCTAGACTTTCTTTGATCTCTTTCAATTTTTTCATGGCCAAGTGGCTTACATCTTGTGTTTTAAACAATGTGAGGAAAATTGTATTTATCTCTACATTCAATCAATTTTTACTATATGTGAAGTTCATGAAAAAGGTGAGGGCCCTATCTCAAAGTATGACACTAAATTGTGCAGTTTGTTTATCTTTGTTGGAAGGGATAATTATAAGTATGGAAATTTATATTAAAATGTAGTTACCTTGGAAAATATTATTAGTCCTTCATATGAAAACTATAAAATGTTTGGCGATATTTTTGTAAAAATATTCAAACTTTTAAGAATTTTATATAGTTTTATAAAATTTTGGCGATTTTTAAAGTAAAATAATTTTATTCTATGGAATTTGGGAAAATCATTTTTACAAAAAGTGGAAATTGGAAAATCGTTTTTTGGGAAAAAACATGGAAACTTGGCCCATGGGATAAATTTATCTGCTAAAATTTTCCATGTTCTTCATTAATATCAATTGCATCTCAAAATATTTCACAAATGAACCAATGCCATTTGGGATAATTATCGCTTTCGCAAATGGCAATATGGTTAAGGTCGATTGTGGATTTCTTGGGGTTTTTCAGAACTAGAATTATTGCAATATTTTGATTTGAAGTCAACTGGGAAGTTGATACAGTCTTATTTTGTGAAGTTGAAATTTTAGTATTCAACTCGACTAATACAATTTGTCATTGTTCTTTAGTTGGACCGTATTCTAGTACTAACTGCATTTGTTCTTTTATTTTGATTATATCATCATCCTAACAACCTTTATCTATATATTATATGAATCATCCTCTCGAAGGTTGTGTTGATTCATTTTCATTATTTTTCAATTTAGAATCTTCAAGAAGTAAATTCAGCAAGGGAGCAGAGTCTGTGAGATCTCTTATGTGAAGGAGTATATCCTTTGGTCAATTTTGAATAATTTCTTGTGCTTATATTAGAATCATATCTCTTATGTGACTGTCATTGTTAGTTTGGCAGCATACCTATGGGGATTAAGTAGCCACATGAAGTCACTGACAAAGGAAGTATGTAATGTGAAGGCTATGACTTCTTGCTTTAGAATGCTGAACTGTGGGTTCAAAACCATCAATATCCATACTATCAACTTTTTCAATTGCTTCCTAGGCACCACCTACAATGCTTATTAATATCCATCTCAATGATTATAGTTGGTTGTGTCATTTCACCTTAAGAAATAGGATATCCCTACATAGGACAAATGGGAAATTTGGCAAAAAAAGTCCAATTGAGTATGTTTCTCCATTTTGAAAGATAAAATAATACATTCTAGGGAATATATATTGATATTTTATAGCTCTCAAAACACAAAAACAAATTTTTACTTTACAGCTATAGAAAATGATACAATTGACTCTGGATGTTAATCTTCATGTTTCTTCGTTTCCCTATACTTGTTTTGTTGATTCATTCTCACACCAACTCAATAAGAATATTCCAATACTCATTTGAAGGATACTTGTATGACATTATTTTCCTACAGGAAATATCAAATTATGTGTACTTTTCATAAGTGGGAATAGTTGAAAACAAATTTTCAATTTTCCATAATAGATAGAAATCATGAATTAAACTATCTGCTATGGTTTGACCCCTTATTTCTCTAGTCATATCCTCAAATTTATCAACATAATCTCTTTATTTGAATGAATTTTTCCATTAATATTATGTTGGAACATCAAGCATTGATGGTTCATCACACTTCTCTTAGATTCAGTTATTCGGAAAATTTACCTACATATGGATACAGTCAGTTGGGAGGTCAACTCTATCTCTACATCATTCGGTCAAGTAGCCGACATGTATGTCAGTCGGACAATTGACTAGTAGTAGAAGATATTCAGGCAGTGGATTGACCAACCTATAAATTGACTATGATTTGGATGCTTGGATGGTCGGGTCAAGCATCCTTGTTGACATGACTAGATATCATGGATTTGATGAAGTCAACTCTAACAACTGAGAGTTATATGTGGAAAAAATCTTCTCAATTTCATGTAAGTTGGTTAGGTATTGAGGCTATAAATACTATACCCCTTAGCTCATTATCAGCATGTGTAACATCCCCAACCCCAAGATGGGCCATGCCACTCAATAGTTCTTCCTATGAAACAATTTAATTTATAAAATGTTATGAATATGCAGTAATTATGCAATGAAAACAAAATATAATTCATTCATAAACATGTATAGTAAACCATACAGAATTTATGTAAGCATTCACACAATAAATAGCATAAAAAGCATAGATAAAATAACACTTATTTTTTTAATAATTCACCAACTTCGTACAGACCTCATACTTTCCTCCCAACCATATACTATGCTACTCATAAATTCTCAGTAGTAGGCCACCCCCGAGCTGAGGCTAGAAACTTCACTTGGGAAGGCTTCCTAATCCATAATAAGGTCTAACTAACACAATAAAACTCAGGTAAAGGTGTCAATTGTTGCAACTACCTACAACATCTCATTTCCCACAGCATGTCCCACCCCAAGAAGTGTACCCCTTCTCTTCTCAATAGTCCTTCGATTATCCCACTTCCCTTCTGGGGCTTCAGCAACATGTCGGACATAAAGTCTCAGAGATCTATAGCTATTTCCCAACACACAGGGAAAAAAATTCACAATAGTTCTCCCACCCAGATAGAATGTTCACGGGCCTTACAACCTGCTTCCTCGGAGTGCACACAAGATTGACAACATACTTCTTCTCCTCATACTAACTAGTTTTACTAGTTACAATTAGCTCTAATCTCCCAAAGTATAGTACCAATGATGGATGGCAAGGAGAGTATGGATGGTAAGAGTGAATGAGAGAATGATGGTAAGAATTATGTAAAATACCATATTCCCCAACTTTATGTATGCATGTTATCAACTTGACACTTGTCATGTTGGGAACTACCTTCTCCCCATTTGGATCATATGTTTCCCATCATTAGGAATCGCGATAAAATATAATGTAACTTAGAATTTAGAAAATATTAATATAATATTCTCTTGGGATTAAGCCTCATTGGCTTAGCCCCTCTTCCTAGAATCTTAGACCCATTTCCCTCATGTGGAGTTCAAGCCCACCATACTCTCTTGTTTGTTTGATCTACAACAATGTTTTATTTCTATTAATAAATCCCAGTGTGATTACATATAACAATGAAAGGCACATTGACCTTTTTGCATCTAGTCTCTCTAACCAAATAATCACATAGGCACTATGGCCTCAAAACATATATACAAATGAACTCTTTCCAAAAATACCTTAGATCACCAACCTATATGTACATTTACAATTGGGGTTTTTCCTAGGGGTATTAAATCATTCAATCAAGTGATATCAAGGTGAAATATGCATTGTGATGCTCTGATCATAGTGCACTTTGCTTAATTGTTGTAAAAATGTCATTAGACACCACCTCTATATTTGAAATTTTCTTCCCTCTTTAATTATCTAGAGAATTGTTTTTTTGTTTCATAACAAGTTCCACCCTATTCCCAACATGGTATCAAATACGATGGTTTGAAACCTCATCGGTTATCCAGAAACCTTGTTGAGATGGATCTATTTTGTGATTAACTCTAGGTTGATGGTTTGTTGATTAAAACTTGTTGAAACAATATTATTTATGTGTAGATATCGAATATGGATTCAAGGATTAATCTTGTTATTTTGAAAAGATCAAATTATGTAGTATCAACACCATACATGGAAAACCTACTGAAGAGTAAAGGATTGTGACACTATAATAAGATTGTGATCCTAGATCCAATAAACGAATAGGAAAATTTTGTTGTTGATGGTTGTTGTGAGAACACAACAACACAACCAAAACTATTAGATTTAGTGGGGGTCCATACTACCAAATTTTTACAATGCATTATTCTTTACTCACTTGGTTATTTATTCACTCGTAGACTTAATCTCTAGCATATGGCCACCTAAACCAAAATGACTGAACTCTTCACTAGCTTCCAAGTTCATTATCCTGGATCCTTTTCATATTTTTACTTGGGATTTATCCCCTCCCCTTTTGGTCCATGCAACCTTTTCCTTTGTATTTTTTTCGTTGCTTCTTTTTCCTCATATACACTTCCCTCACTCCAAAATTCTGATGAAAACACCTCATAAAGTCATCGTCGAGGATGAAACGATGATTGAAACAATCTTTCCTATGTTTTTCACGCATCCCCAATGACAACACTTATTTTTTTTTAAGGCCAAATAATAGCCTGAAAGGCATGTTAGGAGTGGATCCTGGACCCACGTCAACATGATTACTCGTGTGGGCCTCATCTCCCAATAATTGCATCATACCACCCTCATACCCACATGTGGAACACTCCTACTTGTAGGTTATTTTCACCGAAATATTAAATCATCGATAAAACTTTAAATGCTTATCTTCCCTCACCTCCACATGTCGCAAACAATGACACTTTTCACAAAAATCATTGATGACCATGCTTTATCTCATCCTGTGATTGAGATCAACCTAGTAATCGATGACTACTTCATGATTCTTGATCTCACATTGATCCTTTAACTAGTCCACACAATTACATAACGTCCTATCACTATGATTAAGAAGAGGATTTGTGTTGAGTGATAAGATCGTTCAGTATTAAAAGATTATTATGAACCTTCAAGTACTCTCATCAATATTAAATGATATTTTTCAAATTTTTTGTCGGAGGAGGATCATTCCACGATCCTTGTCAAAATATCCTACCACTAAAAACTTTCGACGATAATGGATTTTTGGAAATATCTCCCTCCCATTAGCCCCACTCCTCTAGTGATACAATTAACGGTCATAACCTATGAACTTTATGTGACTACATTTATATCACCACGTGCTACTTTGACTGATTCTAATTTGTAACATAGTTATTCATTAATTTCACCCATGTTTGGAGGGAATTTGGGAATTTTTAAACGTTATGGAAACTTATATTTTCTCACTTGTCTACATTTCCATTAAGAAATATAGACACTTATGTGATGAAGGTATGATCTCTTGCTCCATTAATTACTATCTCTGGTATACAAGTAAGTGTTTCACTAATCATTTGGTAGTTGTTATCTATACCACTATTATCATGCTCTTAATTTCTCAATTGTATGTTTTATGCAGGTGGTAAAAATGTCATGGATGTTGACAAGAAAGGGAAAAATACAAAGGTTTGTTGTGTCAATTCTTGTCAAAGTCCCATAATATTTCAATGTTTTCAATACAAAAAACCACGATGGCATGGAGCACTACCTTAGTTATGTTAAGATTTTGGATATGTTCCATAATGAAAGGTTTCCACATGACGACCCTGACACTAACAAGTACATGAACATTCTCAAAAGTGCCATTCACACGATAGTTTCTTTCCTATAGATCTCCCCTTACAATGATGTTGCCAGATTGTGTTTTGCATATATGTAGAAGGATACAAGATTGATAGTGAATTCTTGAGGCCTCCCAATTGTGCCACTCAAAGAAGAATATGTCCAAGAAATATACAAGACCCCATAACTTGTGTTTTCTTTGAACAAGTCATTCTTGGAAAATTTTGGGGTTGATCATGAAGATTTCAAGACCCTGATAGAAGATTGGTTCTTTGATGAAGAATGGCCATTGAAAAAGGGGGAAAGGAATGTCCCATAATGATAATTTAAAATCCCATACAGAATGTTGAACACAATGATCTCCATACTATGAGGTGAGGAAACCAGTACCCATTTAAGAATGGAATGGTTTCCTATGGCTTACATGGTGGTTTAAAATCTCCAAGATTTCAACTGGGAAAGCATCATATCTTTCAACATTATTAATCATGTTTAGGACCCTAAAGGTATGAAAAATCTTGGATTCTACATGTCATCATATCTCATAGATTCCATCTGTTTAGTCAATTCATTCCATGCATTTTATTGGGATTGGACCCCAAATCAAATCCCTATCCATTTATATTGTTCTCAATTATGGGAAGTCCAATGCAAGGAATATTTTTATGAGATATGTGACTATTTCCTTAACCCCCTTACACAAGGACATATTTCAATTTTTCCCACAAAGGATTTCTCCAGGTGCTATCAAATCCGTAAGGAGAATTGAGGATTGGTATATGAAGAAATATTCTAACTTTCCTAGGATTTTTCAGGGCCACAAGGTTGCCACATTTACTACCGAAGTATATGCCCTTTAAGTTACTAGCCAAAGAAATAACATATCAGACTGTAGAAAAGGGATCCACTGATTATCTATAAAAAAAGAACATAATTTATTAGCCTATTTTTCCCCTTCATATAGGCTTGTACTATCTACATAAAAAGAAGCAAGAAGAAAAGGAAGCAAAAACCATAAATGAGTTGTTTCTTTTCATCACAGAGCCCAAATATCATGATACTTAAAATGTGTTTTGTGAACACATGAAGGTTGTTAAACTAGCACCACATATCATGCATGAGTCCAGGTTTGCAGAAGATGTCTTTCAAGGAGCTTTAATTTTCAAAGAGGAAGTAGAAAGGCTCACCACCGAAGTAGCCTGAGAGAAGTTAAGAAAATAGGAAGATCAAGATAGATCATTGAGGATATAATAATTTAAATCCTTGCTTCTCAAATATAAAGAGAAGCTAAATTCAGAAGAATAGAAAAGGAGGGAAAAGRAAGAAGAACTAGCGAGAAAAGACGACGAGGCTAAAGAAAGATACCAACATAGGAAGAAAAAATAAGTTGAAGAAAATCAGGTTGAAATAGAAAATACTTTAACTAGAGACTTTCCCCACGAAAGGAGTAATACCGGAAAAGGAGAAACATTGAGCACAAAGAAAATCTCCCTRAATACATAGGAAAAAGGAATGAAGAAGGAAGAATAAGACAAAAGTAATGAGGATAAAACTAGAGAGGAGAGGAGACAACCCTAGAAACCATCAAAGAGGTCATGTCTATTTAGTACAAAAAAGAAGTCCAGAAAATAGAGTGAATCCACAGAGACGAGATGGAAATGCAGCTTCAAATCCAAGACAAGGAGCTAAAAGAAAATTTCAATGAAACAACCTCCCTAAACCAAAAGGATCATCTGAATGAGGTGAAAAAACTTAAAGCCACACAAGACCAGGAAGCCATGAAACTCAAATGATAACTATCTGAGATAAGAATGTTCAATGAAAGAAGTGAAAGAGAAGTTAGAAGGTTTCATTTATATAATTACCTCCTAAATAAAGTTGTATAATAAATTCAAAACTAGAGAATTTCCCTAGACATTGTAAAATCAGAAGCCATCAAGAAAAATGAACAACTTCAAGGATAATAGTAAAAATTCTACAATGCGCTCAACAAATTAATAAAGGCTAGATCTGATCAGGTGAAATTGAGTATACAGGTGAAATATATGCACGATAAATATCAAAGAGCCATATAATCCTACAACGGGGTCACAGAATGGTAGCAAATCCAACAAAACTTCCCTAAGACCCTCCTGTGTACTCAGACAAGCGAATAATCAGGGATATTTTATTGTTGAATTTATGAATGGAAAAAATTGTGTATATCCAGAGGACACAAAAACAATTCATTACAACAATAAAGGATATATGGAAGTATTTATACGGTATACTCTCACAATTTAGAATGGATCCCCTGAGGGATTTAGAAAATGATTCATCGACCCAAACAATGGTCGAAGATGTACAAATAAAAAGAAACCTTAGTATGAAATCCATTGAGACAATCTGCGAAATTATCATAGAGGTTATAGAGGAAATGTTAGTAGATCCTTCCATATTGATTTTTCTAAAAAAATATTTTGTGCAACATGTTGAGAAAAATTTGAAAACAGAAATTATTATTCCCATTTGCAATAGCAAGACAGACCTTGAAAGAACCCAGCTATGTCGGGTAGAATCCATATTCGATGAATTCAATACTTGGAAATCATTCATAGAGGAAATATTTCAACCACTAAGGCCCACCTAATTATCTCATTGTAACTAAATCTTTGTAGATCATTCATTTTCTTTGTAATTATTGTAATATATTAATCGGGAAAGGGCACTAAAGTGTCACTTTAGGATCCTAACTATTCGACAGTTAGGGTAATGCAAAAATATTCTATCTGAATTCTATAAATATGATGAATGTAAAGGAAAAATGATTTTTTTCCTTTTGGATTCAGGTAGTACTATTATTTTCTTATGAATAAAGAGAAAGAGACATTTATGGAGATTGGTGATTCTGGTGAATGTGGTTGAAACTCTTCTTAATTACTTTATTATTTATTTGTGTCTTGTGAGTCTATTTGCTTGAATTATTTGTGCAATTTTATTTGAAGAAAATATTATCGCTTGTCTCATTTTTAAATGCATTCATAATGCATTCAACATGGGTGCAACTCTTTGTTAACTCGTTTAATTGTATTAGTGTTTAATTCACCACTCGATTATATGCACTATTTCTTATTCAGATGGCATATGCTTGACTGTGTTTAATCTTAATTAGCTAGCTCCTGATCATGATAGGTTTAATTTAGCATAGAATTGCATCTTAGTTAGTTTCAGTTAGCATCATAGTTATTTAATTTTAGATTTTTAATTCATTTGAGAACCTTCGGTTATCATATTCATATTAATATAGTTAGTTAGTTAGTTCAGTAACAAGGACAATAATATGGTCGAAAACGTTACTCCAAATGAGAGTGGGTCTAATTGGGACCTTCCATCGAGAATTTCCTCTTACCTACTTGAACAGGTCATTCTGGACTGTCAATGAAAATGGCCCTAGAAGAAGGGTCGTAGAAATGAATGGCTACAAATAAAAGTTCAAACCCTTCCCATTATATTAAAAAAAAATCACTTCCTTATCCCGTAATTCCCATCAATCCCATTCTGAGAATGCTACACTTCCCTCATCGTATGTTGCGAACATATTGGCTCAGGCCAGTACCCAGTGTGCCTCCACCCATCATGAATCCACTTTTTCCTCGCCACAACACCACATATTATCCCTTCCATAGTTTAATACCATTTTTGAGGAAATACTAGTAGTGTGTGAATCGTTCTATAACTAGACAACTAAGTAGATAGACAATACAACTACCCATTGACTAGTCATTGCCTCAAGTTCAAGATAATCCTCACAATGAAGATCCATTATTTACTGACCCTTATGTATATCAATAAAACCCTTATATTGGGACCCCAAAATATCATGTACCTCAAGACACATATGAATTTGTCGATACTTATGAATTTGGGCTTGAACATTACCTACTACCCGGTGGTGTCGGTGGTAGACCTCCCTTGATCTAGGTGGATATCAGTGGCCACACACCTTTTTTGACTGGCTCTGACTCTGAGACAGAACCAAAAAAGGGAAGACGGATCATTGATGCGGAACCCAGTTCCACCGTTCCTACCACCAAGCTCCAGCCTGGTGAACCAGACGAGCCAGAAGAAGGAGAGCACCTCTTCCATTCACAGATGTGGGTAAAAGGCACCCCCCTACACTTCATCGTTGATAGCGGTAGCCAGAAGAACCTTATCTCAACAGAGGTCGTCAAGTGGTTGGCCCTGCCAAAAATGTCGCACCCACAACTGTACACCATTGGATGGCTCCACCAAGGAAGCGATCTCCATGTCAGCCAACAGTGTCGATTATCGTATGACATCAAGCGCTTCAAAGATGAGGTATTATGTGATGTTTCCCCACTAGATTTCTGTGATGTTCTCTTGGGACAACCATATATGTGGAAGCGCCAAACTATTTATGAGTCTTGAACCCACAATGTCATTATTTCTCTTAGGGGTCATCTCTACAGAATACCATAGGTATTTCTAACTACTATTCCACCTAAAAAGTTCCGCAAGGTAGTATCTCATATTGCAAAATTTAGTTTCTTCATAATCTGTTCAAAAGGAGAACAAAAGGACACTGCAACCACTATAGCCTCACCCCCTGCACCTTCTATCCAACAGAAGAAGGTCGACAAGGTTGCAACAAAGCACAAATATTCCTTCTACACACGTTCCTCTCATGTAACAAGTTCATGACAGACTTCCACAAACTAAGCAGTGCAATGTCTCCAGAAATATAAGCAGCTCACCAAGATGCAGATCCAACAAATGCTTTTCCCTATTCTCTGGGAACTCAATGAAACCAAGACCATTTCTTCCTAAGGAGGGAGGATCGATACAGGTGGATATTGGTGGCCACCCACCTTTTTCGACTGGCTCAAAACAATTTTCTGGCAATTTTGGCAATTTACTATTTTTAGCAGGTTTTAACTTCTGGGGCCATTTTGAGGGCCTAAATGAAGTTTTTTCAATATATAGGTTCTCAATGATATTTGAAGGCATATTTTATCCCCCAAAATTAATCTCCTCGATGATACCTTCCCAACGAGCTATCATATGCCTAAAACGGAGATCGTATGCAAAAGTTACGACCTCGGGAAGTTGATGTACTAACTTACCCAAACGAGGCCCACATGACTTTTGGTGCTTCATATCCTAGGGTTAGGTTTTTGGATGTCTAGGGTTTTTTGCATTCCTATTTATTGTAAAAAGGCCTTCAGAGCCTCATTGTAATCATCTTCTTGTGAATGTGAGTAGCCGTCACATCTCTTCTCAGAGATAAGCTGCCACCATTCTAGAGAGTCTTTCACTTTGTATTTTTACAATCTCTGTACATTTATTTCATTAATAGAAATCATGTATTATTGTATATCTGTGTTTATGGTTACATCTCTGATACATTTCTATTATATTATTGAATATCCTTGATATCTCTGTGCATTTCTTTATTATATCTCCGATCTCATTTCGTGCCGAAAATAATCTGGATCATCCCTCTACTCCTGAATCCCCACCTTACACACCAAGAAACTATTTGAAAGAAATATCTGAGGAAGGACATGAGAGTGAACTAAAAAATAATCCTCTTCAAATTGTCTTATATCAACCTCCAAATATGGCTAAAACTAATGCTAATCAAAATCAACCCTATCATCCTTGGCTTGTCGCAAATGTAGTCATTGTACCTGGAATTCTGCATACCATTCCCAAACATCCTGAGAAATTTATGTCAAATTTTAACCCTGATCGAAAAGATTTGGTAGAATACCAAATAAAGAATTTATTTTTGTCTATAAGGCTACATGTCATTCAACATGAAGATTTTGTTTGTCAATTATTTCCCCTTACATTTGAAAATAGATCTTCAACTTGGTTCTTCTCTCTATAATAAGACTCCATCACTAACTAGAGAATGTTTGAAAATATGTTTCTTAGGAAATTTGGAGAAAATAAGACACCAACAACCCTAGTCCTATAACTATAAAGAGTTAAAATGGATTCTAAGAGGTAAATTATTACAATCAATGCTTCCTTACCCTACTGAAATGAATCGCACACGCATATAAACATGTCGAAGACATTTACATCGAATTCTATACCTATGGTCTACCTATGTCTATGGCGATGCATGTTAATAATGTTGAGAAGACCACTCTTGAAGCATATTTCTAGGAAGATCTTAAATTTGAAAATAATATGATGAGTTTAAAAGGGACTCCTGGGTCTAAATCATCCAAATACAAGGGTAAAACCAAATTTATTGTGTCCAAACATGCAAAATAGAAGAAACGTTCTGACTCTATGAATATGGAAGCTCTCCAAAGTATTTTTAAGAAAATCTCCAATGATCTGATAGATTTGAATAAGAGTGGTGGAGAAGGATCTTCAAGCTAGAAAAATTGTTTTAGATTTCCTCCCAAGAAAAATGAAAATACTCCCCCAAACAATAAAACCAACGCTTCTCAAGTAGATGGTATTAACATGGAAGATATCGTTCAAGACTTACATAATTTGGCCACAAAAAATGTGATTGAGGTTAATGATGAAGGAGAGGAAAATAAAGAACAAGAAGATCTGCCTCATGAATCTCAAGGAACTTAAGAGAAACAATTGAATTCATTATGGGATATCTCTTATGCTGGAGAGGAAGAAGAGACAAAGGAAATTCATATGTCCCAAAATTATATAACTACTAGAAGTGATAGGAAAATCATAGTATCGAACACCCCAAACAATTCCAATCCTCCCACAACTACCACTTCTAAAACCAAACAATCCTCGTCTCCATCCAATACCGTTACTCCCAATATTCCTAAAACAACACCCTCCAACCAAAAAAAAACTATCAAACACCTAATCCAAATGATTCATCCATGCTCCCAATAAGGTTGGAATATGATTTCCTAAAAGATCTGAAGAAAAATAAATCCAATATTTCCCTATTTCAGCTTATGAAAATCCCACAAATTCAAGAAAAATTCATTAAAAACTTTGCAGGAAAAAGCCTCCACTGGAACTAAGGAAATTAGCCAAGAGACGAAGAAAGGAACAACCAAAAAAATTCCATCTAGCAAAGATACTTCCTCCAAGAATCAGGTAGCTAGGAACACATACTTAATTGGATAGAGGTCAATATCCACTACCCCACCTTTCCTCATTACTTTTGAAATATTTAATAGGAATATTCATAATTGCATGGTGGGCTCGGGAGCTTCTTCTAATGTTATGCCTCTCAAAGTATGTGAAAAACTTAATGTTAATCCTGACACATCTAATATTCAAATAATATAGTTAGACAAAACCAAGGTCAAAGTGATTGGGGAACTGAAGAATGGTTTGATCATAATGTATACTAATCCTAAAATTCATCAAACGATTGACATCATTGTTGTATACATACCTGATAATTATGGCATGCTTCTAAGTATAGATTGGTATGCTATGTTGAATGGATATTTTTCTACTAACTGGTCACAATTATGGATTCCTTTCAATGGAAAGTTTTATTAGATCAGAATTGATAGAGAGAGATACATGAAGTATGTAATGAATGATTTGAATGGTCGAAATGAACTGGTGATGTTTAACAATTCAATTTTGGGCTATTATTCATACGATACATTTTTGGGGAATTACACATTTGAAACATCTTCTTTTCTGGAATCTGATAAACAATCTAAAATCCTTCATTGCACTCAGATTGTCGAGCCCAGTTGTAATATAGTACATCTGACTAACATCACTTATAGTGTACATTCTAACATAATTTCCAAATATATATTAGAGATGCTCATTAACTCTACCAACCCTGTTATCACTGAAATTTCGTCAGCACATGGTTACAAGAACTCAGCATCGTCAAATAGTGATGAAGTCATTCATGGACCTAAATTAATACCACAAAATTCAAAAAAGGTCACAAACTATACAAAGTAGTGAAATTTTGAAGAGTTCTTTGCAGACATTGGGCGTGTGCATGCATGCGCGGAACAGGAACGTAGAAATCGCACACAGGCGTACGATGCACGACTGTTAGCACAAAAATTCATGCACCTGCTAAACGGTGCATTTATGGAAGTGGTCGGCCTCCCAACCACTTATGGTTCAACTCCCAAGCGGATTTGACCATCAAATATGGGCTAGATCCGACTGGTGGGCTGGTCAAAGACCTAATAATGCCCTAAAGGGCCTCTTTTCACACTACAAAGCAGTTAAACAATAACCCAAAGCAATGCTATAAAAATCCATGAATGCACCTCATTTTCTCAAGGACTTCAAAGTAATGTTATGTTGCCTATATTGTTTTAAGGACTCCATCCTTGACAAGATCATTTTGGCACCATTACATTGGACAATCCACCTCACCATTGAGTGGATTTGTAAAGAGTTCTTTCATCACCATTTTCCATTTTCTTTGTTGTAAGAAGAGCTAGCTAGTGAGGGTCCAAGAACCTTCCCTTGGAGGAAGAAGGGACTCATAGTCCCCTTTCTTCTTGGTGCTTTGTTTTCATCAATAGATCAGCCTCAAACATTGGTGACATGGGTATTTTGGTTCTTTTTGTTTCTATGTCCCTATGCTCATGAATTTTTGTTTTTATTGCATCTCTTAGTTTAATTATTAATTCTAGTTTTTGTTTTCTTTCCCTAACTCTTTTCTCTACAGCTGTCTTGCTCAGCAGACCCAACTGAGCTTGCAAGCATCTCTGTTCTGCTCACCAAGGTGATGAAAGAGGTGCAACAGATTGGCGACTCCGCTGGGGAAAGGTATCAATTTCCTACCTCATTTGGGTTTATTTTTCTCTTCTTTTAGTTTGTTTAACTTGCAGGTGCACTAATTGGCCTAAGTCAACCTGCCAACCAGCCAATTCCAAGTTGAATTGACAGAAATCTATCTGGATTTTTCTTTCTCAGTCGTCTGTCTTGTATGCACGGGTTTTTAGGACCACAGACATGCATCGTGTGCCCATGCGCTTGATTCACGGTTCTGTTCTGCGCACGTGCACTTTTTAATTTGTCTCTGCTCGTGCGCATGCACTCTGTGCACCTCTGTCTCCACTGGGACCCGCGCACCTGTGAAAAATTTCACATTGTAAATTTGTTGAGATGTGGGGAAGGAAATTTGTCTTCTTAAAAATGATGTCAAGCATGTTTTAAAGCAACACCACACTTAGTCCCCTCATCATATAAAGGGGTTAGTCAAAAAACACATAGGCACTTAGGAGGATAAAACCAATTTCCCTTATTTGCTTTTTGCCACATGGATGGCTTGTTTTGACTCACAATATAAGTTGGAAATAATTTTTAATCACATTTAAATTACCTAGGGACTAGAAGTTTAATTACAATTGCTTAGTATGTTCTTCTCTCGTGCCTCCAAACGACCTTGAGAATCAGAAAAAGATTGTGAAACGATTTCATCTCCCTTAAGAACATTAAAACCTTTAGGAGAGGACAACAGCCCTTCTTGGGACTCCTCTTAGTTTTCTTTTTCAAACATATCTTAACATTGTAACGGGCCCATACATGCCCACATGCTACGAAAATAGGATAGTGTTTGAATTTCTGCTTTCTTAGATCAAAACACTAGGGAAGTTTAAAGGTTTGTAACAGGCCCATATATGCCCACATGTTTAATATAGGATAGTTTCAAAGCTTTTCTTAGATTACATCACAATAGGGAGTTAAAAGGATAGTAATGAACCCACATGCCCACATGCTAGCTTCCTAGGGACTTTTAAATTACGCAAGGTTGTACCAAAGGCACTTAGTTAATTAGGTAATCAAACTCTTGTAAGGACCAAGCGAAGTCCACATGCAGCAAAGTGACATCTAATTCACTAAAAATTGGCACACTTTCACTCCCACACAAAAGTCACTTATCACTCATATATCTTCTTCTTGAAACGTGGAGGTCAAAGTAAGTTTCCTCCCAAGGGATTCGGAAAACACCCCACCATTTTCTTGACGAAACTATCCACTCCCATTTTTAATCAACGAGGTTGGTTTGCACCCCCAACCTCCCAAAACAAATACATCTAAAATCTTTCTAAAAACTCACTAAGTTTTCCTCCACAGGAGGTGCCAAAAGAAATTTTTTAGTCTAGGTAGGATTTCGGGGAAAGGCATCCAAAAAACTCCCCGTTATCTGGTTCTGACATTGTCAAAACATAGAGGTTGTCAAATAGGGAACTGAAAATCCTCCAATTCAAGTGTTCCAATTACCATAAGGCAGGGAGATACTCATGAAGGGTTGAAGGCCGAGGTCCATTTGTTCTGTGTGTCCCCCCTTGAGGCACCCACCTCTTGGACAGGATCTAGCCCGTGACCCATTTCTTAGGCCGAAAATCTAAATGTCGCACTTTGACCGAGGTACCTGGTGACCAACTTTAGGACATATACCCAGGTGGCAATTGTGGGCTACAATTGCACCTTGATTGGATTTTATGTGGCTATTGGGAAATATCGCCAGCTCTTTCGGGATATGCCCCCTTTACCCCTCATTATAACCAATTATTTCATCCTTCACTAGTTTCTCTTCCAGTGACTTCAGACCCCACTGTTGAGTATTATTGGAAGGTCCAGTGCTATTTGAGAGGAAGGATGTTACATATTCTAGGACATGAGCATTTTCTTTTTTTTGATTCCCCCACATGCGGACAAAACCCAATTACCCGTATATATGCTTCTTTTTCAAAACATTTTATGTATGATGCACATGTGATTACAATTTGATTTGGATATATATATTGTGTAAACATTCAACGCAAAGGCTCTTGTTTCTATATTACTCTCACCACTTTTTGCACACATTCACACAACTAGTCTGACATCATAGGGGAACCACAAAACCCCCATCGTTCATGACGATTTAACCTCCCTCCTATATTAGGGGGAGTATCTAGTCGTGCCCGCTCATCGACACCTCCTTCACACACTCCTGTGAGTGCTACTATTTTAGGATCATCTTTGCTTGGTTCTACATTACTTGGGTCAACTTCCCAAGGCCATCTGTTCACTCACTCTCCTTTACACAGAAGCGGGGGACCCACTTCCTCTCAAGGAGGGAGAATCAACCCACCTAGCCCCCCTCAAGGGTCAGCTT
>JASDQU010735590.1:22650-48952 GCA_032191745.1 Picea mariana | reverse complement strand
TTGTTTTCATCAATAGATCAGCCTCAAACATTGGTGACATGGGTCTTTTGGTTCTTTTTGTTTCTATGTCCCTATGCTCATGAATTTTTGTTTTTATTGCATCTCTTAGTTTAATTATTAATTCTAGTTTTTGTTTTCTTTCCCTAACTCTTTTCTCTACAGCTGTCCTTCTTAGCAGACCCAACTGAGCTTGCAAGAACCTCTATTCTTCTCACCAAGGTGACGAAAGAGACGCAACAAACCCCACTAACCTTAAAAAAATTGAAATCTCAAAATCAACTATTGAACCCAAAAAGGGAGATCCTAATATGTGAACGTTATTTTTTGATGGATCTAAATATTTAGAAGGTGTAGGTTTTGGTTTCATACTCAAAGATACAAAAGGAAATAAAACATTAATTACATGCAAACTATAATTCCAATGCACCAACATTAATATTTCCGAATATGAATCTTTATTACAAGGATTGAGAAAGGAAGTAGACTTTAAAGAAAATAAAATTATGGTATTTGGTGATTCTAAAATTGTCATAAGACAGGTAAAAAACACCATCCATTGTCTTTCAATTCATCTCAAACATTATCAGTTAGAGGTATGGGAGCTAATAAAATTTTTCGATGCATTTGATATTATTTATGCTCCTCACTCATTGAACTATGATGCTAAATTACTAGCGAATGTCTCATCTAGATTAATACCATCATATGGATTAATGCCTGACACTTTCTTTGTTTAATTTTGTACAGGCCCTCAATTCCTGACATCATAACTAGCTGGAGAGTCTCTCACAATGATCAAAATATTATAATATGCTTACACCTCAAAGATGTAAGAACCTTGTTTAACAAAGCCCAAAAAAAATTTGTAAATTTAAACATTAAGATTATTTAGCATAAGCAATAAGAAATTTCATTCAGCATATAAACAGAGGAAATTTAAATTTATGAAAAACAATCTAATAAATTACATAACAACCCCATAACCCAGCAAATTCATGAATATAGATACCTCTGGCTGATGATATTATCCTAATATCCAGCTGTCCTCTCTGCTGCTTTGCCCAAAACTCTGTCTGATGCTCTGACCAAACCCTGCCCAAAACCAACTAACCACCCAGCCAACTAGGAGCAGCCTATCCATCTCCCTAGCTCCAGGATTCTGTGAGGATTCCTAGCCCCCAAGCCCAAAACTCCCAACAACCTGGTGCCCCTTGCAACAGTTCACCCAAACTCCAAACCAAGAAATATCCCTCAGAAAATACAGTCCTCTCCTGGCTCCTCTCCCAAATTGTCATAATCATCCATTCCCAAAGGCCTCTACCCAGTCATATCCCCCTCCATTCACTGAATCCTACCCTCCTTTAATTCCACCCACCTTATCCCTCCATTTATTACCTTATCCTTCCATTTATCACCTTATTCCTCCATTTAATGCTTCATCCCCCTGGAATTAGACCAATCCAAATGGGTTGTTTCTTCAACTAAATAGGCAATTGAATAGAAATGGGTACTGTGTCATGCCCACAAGCCGAGCCCTCATCTCAGAGACCTAGATATTGTCAAAGCACCTCCATTTTCCCTCCAAAAATAAGAAAACAATGGCAAAAGTAGCTCTGTGTAAGTAAATTTGTCATTGTAGCCATTATATATTATGTTATCAAGAACTGGCACAACCAGAACTTCTCCGTGCACTGTACAACTATACCACTGAAATACAAGAGGACCAAGCATCGGCTTTGGCTATACCCAATCCTTTTACCAAACATAAAATTTGGCTCTTTCGCCCTATTCATGATGGAAATTTGGGACAAATCTACATCATTTCCTCAAGACAGAAAACAATATTTGGCTCTGACTTGACTTTATTGCATTGCTTCTATGACACCATCCAACAGTAATATTTTGGATATTTTATGAAATTCGCTCTCTAAACATCACGCACTGGAGTACACTTGACTATTTAGAAGCGTGAGATGTCTGAGTAATGACACTTGACTGGGCAGAGGCCTTCGAGAATGGATGATTATGAAAATTTGGGAGAGGGGCCAGGAGAGGATTGTATTTTCTGAGGGATATTTCCTAGTTTGGAGTTTGGGTGAACTCTTGCAGGGGGCACCAGGTTGCTAGGAGTTTTGGGCTCGGGGGTCAAGAATCCTAATAGAATCCTGGATCTAGGGAGCTGGATAGACTGCTCCTAGTTGGTTGGGTGGCTAGTCGGTTTTGGGCTTGGTTTGGTCAGAGCATCAGGCAGAGTTTTGGGCAAAGCAGCAGAGAGGAGAGTTGGATATTGGGATAATAGCATCAGCCAGAGGTATCTATATTCATGAATTTGTTGGGTTATGGGGTTTTTATGTAATTTATTAGATTGTTGTTCATAAATTTAAATTTATGTTGTTTATATGCTGAATGAAATTGCTTGTTGCTTATGCTGAATAATCTTAATGTTTAAATTTACAATTTTTTTTTGGCTTTGTTAAACAAGGTTCTTACAAAAGACACATTCAAATAATTTGTTATAGATGAGGGTAAACATGATCTAATGGTGAAATTGGATGCTACTGATCAAGTTCAACAAAGAAGTCAATCAGGTTCAGCAAACAGTATCCCCAAAAATGTAGTAAGACTGGAGAAACTTTATGATATCCATGATAAGTTCAAGAAAGTAACAAAATGCAAAACCAACAACTCATCAATGTAGTTTAAAGTGGTAAATTTGGGAATAAGTACCACACCTCAAAATACTGATCTTGGAAAGAACTACTCTCCTAAAGAAAAAAAATCTTACATCAAATTATTCAAGGAATACAAAGACATATTTTCTTGGATGTATGAATAACTAAATACCTATGAAACCAAGATCATACAACACGTTATTCCAATGAATCCTCAGGAAAAACCTTTTCAAAAAACCCTAAGGAAGATGAATCCCAGTCTTGAGTGTTAGGTCAAAGAAGATTTGAACAAATTTTTAGCTCCTATTATTATATTCCCAGTCAAATATACTCAATGGATATCTAACCTTGTACTAGTGAAGAAAAAGAATGGATATATAAGGATATGTATTGACTTCAGGAACTTGAAAATATCCTTGGAGAAAGACAACTACCCAGTGCCCCCTATGGAGAAAATATTGCAATGTGTATCCAACTCTGAAATTCTCTCCCTTTTAGATATATTTTCTCGTTATACCCAAGTCTTATTTTCCCATGATGATCAAATGAAGACTACCTTTGAGACTAAATGAGGAACGTATGCTTACAGGAAGATTCCATTCGATCTGATCAACACTGGCGAAACTTTCCAAAGAGTGATGGATATATCCTTTAGAGGCCTACTTGGAGAGTGTGTTGTGGTGTATCTAGATGATGTTACTATATTATCCAGAAATGAAAAATACCATATAACCCATTTGAGGAGAGTATTCAATAGGTGTAGGAGGTATGTTATTTCCCTCAATCCAAAAAAAATATGTGTTTTAAGCCAATGAGGGAAGGCTATTAGGTTCATCATTTCAAAGCATGGTATGAAAATAAAACCTAAAAGGACTAAAACTATTGTCAATATCCATCCTCCCCATAACAAAAAAAATATGCAATCCTTCCTGGGGAGAATAAATTTTGCAAGAATATTTATCCATAGCTTTGTTGAAATAGTGAAACCCCTGCAAGACATGATTAAAAAGAATGCAGAATTAAAATGGGGATCTAAATAAAAAACGTCTTTAGATCAAATTAAAGCAAAAATAGCGCAAGCTCCTACACTTTTAAGCCTCGATTTCAATCGAGATTTTATTCTCTATACTTTCACATTGGACATCGCATTTGCAGTTGTTCTAACACAGAAAAATTAGGAAGGAGAGACATTTCTCTTGGATTTTATGAGTTTGGGTTTACAAAGAGTAGATTTGAATTACCTAGATGTGGAAAAACATGCTTACTCTATATTGAAAGTTGTAAAATATTTCAGGACATACTTGATAAAATTGAAGACCAAGGTCATTGTCCCTTATCCTGTTGTCATAAATCTCTTGGTACAGAAGGATCTAGGGGATAAAAGAGATAAATGTATAATAGCCTTACAATAATATGACCTAGAGATAAAACCTTCCAAAATTTTCAAAGGGAAGTGGTTATGTAAACTATTTGTTGAATCGACAAGAGATGAAGTACAAGAAGATGCCTTGTATCAAGACCAAGAACTTTTTGAAAGAGAAGTTTGTTACATTCCTGTTAATTCTTACCAATGGCACTATGAGATGAAATATTGTTTAACACATGGGTCAAATCCACACTATTCGGAACCAAAGAAGAAGAGAGATCTTAGACTCAAATCAGCTCAATATCAACTCATTCAAGGGATATTGTGCAAAAAGAATTATGACAATGTTTTCATGAGGTTTCTTGAGAAAAAAGATGCATATAAGGTTTTATATGAACTTCATGATGGACCAACTGGTGGAAATTTCAGAGGTGATACTACTACTCACAATATTCTCAGATATGGATATTATTGTCCTACTCTATTCAAATACTCTCATGCCAATGCAATGAAGTGTCAGGAATATCAAAGGTCAGTTGGAAAAGAAAGGAAAGTTGCATTTCCCCTCCAACCTGATATTATAGAATGACATTTTCAACAATGAGGGATGGATTTGATTGGGGAAATTAATCCTAACTCTTCTGAGCTACACAAATATATCTTGACAACTACCGATTATTTTACTATATGGACCAAATAAATTCCATTAAAGACAAATAACAAGAACCAGGTGACATCATTCCTTGAATCTCATATTATTACTAGATTTGGAGTCCCTAAATCCTTAGTTTTTTACAATGTCAAGTATTTATCTTCTCTGGAATTAACTAAATATTCTCTTGAACAAAACATTAAAGTTAAGTATTCATTAAACTAATATCCATAGGGGAATGGATTGGCTGAGTAAACCAATAAAACCTTATCAAAAATACTAAAGAAAACTCTCAATAATCATCAAAGGAATTGGCATCTATCCCTCCAGAATTCCCTTTGGGCTAACAGAGTAACACCCAAGTCCCGTATTGGAAATTCTCCCTTATTTTTGGTCTATGGATAGGAAACATATTTTCCTAGCCATACCTTCCTACCTTCCCTACAACTTGCTCAATATGTCCAAGATGAAGCATGCCATGTAATGCGATAAAGGTTGAACATGTTGTTGAAACTGGAAGAGGAGAGGGAAAAATAAAAAATGAACTTAACACAACATAAATAAGTAATTAAAAAATGGTTTGAGAATTCCTCTGTGGGAAACAAATATTTCTAGGAGGGGGATCTAGTTCTCAAGTGGGATAAAGAAAATGAGCTTAAAGGGATACATACGAAGTTCCAAAATCTATGGATGGGACCAAACCTGATTCACCAAAAATTTGGGCCTAGAACATTCAAACTCAAGACATTGGAGGGATACGATGAGGAGCCCCCTGTCAATGGAAAATTTATGAAACTATACTTCTTCTACTCACCCCTGGTGATGTAGTTTTTTACATAGTAAGATTCTCTTTGTTGTTGGATTTTCTCTAGAATAAAACCTTGTTTTTATTTATTTCATCACTTTATTTAATACCACATAAATCTCTTTCTAACCTTTTTCACATCCCAATTGTTGAAACTTCTTGTTAGGCCTAGCAGACACCTTGCAGGGAAATATCTAGTCAGGTACTCATGGTAATGATGAATTTTATTGTGTTTGGTTTTAAACGGTTAAATTCAACTTATGGTTATTCTTTATAGGAAGATCTCATCAACCTTTGTTTCAAAAGGTCACCAACTATAAATAATATGTGGGTAAGTCACTAGAGTTGACATGAGACTAGTTTCCTGTGTGACTATTCTCATAAAAATCTCATGGTTCTATGAACATGATACAATAACAATTCTGTTTTCAGGATAATACTTGAGAAGCCTCTCTATCCCATAAATTCATAACCTTAAGAAAATTCTATTGGAAAAGAACCCATGAAGAGAAATACTAACTGAGACCTGTTTATCAAATGACTCGTGTGTCACCCTGCTTCGTTCACACCCTACATGTAGATTCATATCTTGAGCCAAAATCTAAAAGGGCGAACATGTACTAAAATAAAATGGGAGTTGAAAGAACTATTGTTAGTTTGGGAAATATATGTAAACTTGTCAGGGAAATGGATGCTCATGGTTATGCTTGTATGATACCGAGGAAACTTTGTTAGGGAAATGAACGCTTGCTGGTAGTGAAGCAATGCCAAGAAAGAGAGATGAGGAATAAACTTTGGTCCTAAAACAGTCACATACTAGCCTCGGTGGTCTTCTCTTACTCCTAGACTCTCAAGATAAATTAAATTTTCCCATATTTAAATCTCACCCTTGAATTATCCTAAATATCACCAAACACAGTAGCATTATCCTGATCCTTTCAATTGAGAAGTTTTCATGTGGTCCACTGTGACGGTCATTCTATAAATTTTGTGATGAATTCAAATATTTGGGAAGTATTATCTATGGTTAATTTGAAACAAAAATAATTGGTTCTCCCATGCGAGTCACCATTTTTTGTAAGAACACAACATCCTCACCAAAACTATTAGCTTTAGTGGAGGCCCATACTACCAAATTTTTACAATAGATTATTATTTACTCACCTTGTTATTTATTCACCTACAAACTTAATCTCACACATATGGCCACCTGAACCAAAATGAATGAACTCTTCACTAGCTTCCAAGTTCATCATCCTGGATCCTTTGTATATCGTTACTCAGGATTTATCCCCTCCCCTTTTGGTACATGCCACCTTTGTCTTTGTATTTTTTTCATCACTCCCTTTTCCTTATCTACACTTCCCTCACTCCAAAATCCCAATGAATATGCCTCATAATGTCATCGTTGGGGGGGAAACAATGATCGAATCAATATTTCCTATATTTCTCATGCATCACCGATGACGAAGCTTCCTTTTGGTAAAGCCATATCATAGCCCAAGAGGCACAATAGGACAGGATCCTAGAGCCATTTCAACATGATTACTAATGTGGGCCCCATATCCAAGTCATTTCATGAGACTTGGAAGTTCTTTTCAGCGAAATATTTCATCATCAATAAAAAAATGTAAACACACATCTTCCCTCACCTCCACACATCATTGACAACGATACTTTTTACACAAGTCATAGATTACCAAGATTTATCTCATCCTATAGTTGAGATAAACCTATTAACCATCGACTACTTCATGACTGTTAATCTCACGATGATCATCTACCTGAACCATACGGTTACTTAATGTCCTATCACTATGATTAAGAAGATGATTTGTGTTAGTGATCATATCATTGAGTATTAAAATATTATTACTAACCTTTAAGTACTCTCATCAAGATAAAATCTTATGTTACAAAATTTTTGTTGTTGGAGGATCATTACATGATCCTTGTCAACATATGATCAAAATCTGGACCAGGGGTAAAATTTTAGCTCAAAAATCAACGTTCTCAGAATTGCCTCAAAACGAACGTGAGTGTAGCCCTCATCATCACGAACCCAACACAATTCATTTCGTCTCAAACGGACATCAGGAGCGAGAGATATCGCGATCTATTTGAATCGTCAAACAGGTAAAAAAAAGGGACGCTGACTGGGTAGTCCGTACAGTCCGCATGGATGCTAACATGGCATGACCATACACTGATGTGGCATAGGTGACATGGCAAAGCTGAGTTGGCTGACAGTTGGACAAATCACATTGCAACACGTGGCATCATTTATTGGGCAAATGTTTTGGTGCTACATGGCCCAATCATGGGCTGCCACGTGGCACCCCATTTTTGGTTTGTGTGTTGGTTCAAAAGTTTATGGGGTCCATGGGATTTGAACCCCGGACCTCCCCCACCATTGTAAAGCTTTAACAAAGTCCGCTGACCATTACTCCGCACTTTGTTTCTTAACACATAACCTTTTGCAATTTATTTGAATTCGAAGTTTTGTATAGGTGGACGGGAGGTCGGGGTGGGGCTTATCCCCAGCCCGTGGTCATCACATATATACCATGCGACCATAGATCTGATACAATGGCGCGAGTATGTTTTAAATGAATTTCCCGTGGTCACTTTTGTTACACGGAACGCACGCAGGGTTTTTTAAAAATTGTAACCCGTGGTTTTGTTATATCACATTTAACCCTGTTATAATATTTATGCACGGGAGTGTATTTCAAATGGAGCCCCCGGTTCTATGGGTACTCCACATGACCAGTGGTTATACCACATGCGTGCAGATTTTTACATTGCGGTTCCAACAGTTAGCACGATTTTTGAATGCGCCCGGTACTTGGTGCTTGGCCATTGGCTCGTTGAACGGTTAGCCCTTTTTGGCACTAGCCCGAGGTCTTATGGACCTTCATGTGCCCGAGTGCTAGGCGGTTAGGGGCTGGAGGTTCCCTAACCATCCTACAGTTTGTACAGTTATTCGGTTGTGTGTGTGTGCTGGGTTTTCATGCTTTAAAATGTGTGTGAGCCAGGTTCAAACAAGAAGGGTGCATTTTGTAGATGCAGAGATAGCAAGCTTGAAGGAGAAANTACTTGGTGCTTGGCCATTGGCTCGTTGAACGGTTAGCCCTTTTTGGCACTAGCCCGAGGTCTTATGGACCTTCATGTGCCCGAGTGCTAGGCGGTTAGGGGCTGGAGGTTCCCTAACCATCCTACAGTTTGTACAGTTATTTGGTTGTGTGTGTGTGCTGGGTTTTCATGCTTTAAAATGTGTGTGAGCCAGGTTCAAACAAGAAGGGTGCATTTTGTAGATGCAGAGATAGCAAGCTTGAAGGAGAAAAATGGAGGCCTAACTTCTTCATCTTTTGGCCGATTGAGGTGCCGTAAAAGCCCAGATAGGGGTTTTTGAACGTCCTGAATCCATTGGCATTGTTATCAAGGCCATTTGAAGACTTCTTCTGCAATTTTTTCACCATTGAAGTTTCAGCAAGCTCTAGGGAGCTTGAAGCCCTCATTGATCGAGGACATGGTTTGGTAAGCCTATGTTTGTTTTCTGTGATTGAATAATCATTTTTGGCTAATTTTTATGCTTTGAACACATTGGGACAGGTTTTATAGGCTTTTGAGGACTTTTACAGGTGTTTTTTCCAAAGAGAAGCTCAGGGAAGCCTATGGCCACATGTAGAAGAGGTCATGCCCGAATGAGCCATGATCCGTTTTTAGAGTTCTATTAGTCATTTTTGGGGTTTTTATGTGTTCTGATATCAATGGTACAGTCTATTTTTCCATTGGATTTGAGAAGCAGCTTGTAAAATAACTTTTGACAAATTAATCCCAGAGAGCCAAGTCCATTGATGGAGGCTCAAGGAGATGTAGCCCGGAGGGGGGTGAACTCCTTTATCAGCTTGTTCTTGTTGTGAGTTTGATGGTTTATTTGCTGCAAGTTGTGTTGTTGTGTATTTATTTAAAGTACATATTTAACCATCTAAAAGAACAATTCCTCACACATAAACATTCAAAGGAAGATTCATAAACTTGGCACATAATTTTGTTCTTGCATATTTATACACATGAAGCAAGGTCCTGTAAAGTTTATTTTAATGAAGTAGAGGGTGCTTGCATAGCATAACAAGTCAGCCTTCTATTTTCAGATCAACATATCCTACCAACACAAACTTCTGATGATGATGACTTTTTAGTGATCTCTCCCTCCCATCAGCCCCACTCCTCCGATGATACAATTAACAATCATAACCTATGAACTACATGTGACTACATTCATATCATTGGGTACTACTCTGACTAATTCTAATTTGTAACGCACTTTTTCATTAATTGCACCTATGTTTGGAGGGAATTTTGGAATGTTTAAACATTATGGAGACTTAATATTTTCTCACTTGTCTATATTTCCACTAACAAATATATACATTATCATGGAAAAGGTCTAATATATTGCTCGGTTAATTATTGTCTATGGTATACAAGTAAGTTTTTTATGAATCATTTGTTAGATGTTATCTATATCATTGTGGTCATTCTATTAATATCTCAATTGTATTTTTTACGCAGGTGGTAAAAATATCCCAGATGTTGACAAGAAAGGGAAAATTCCAAACATCCATTGCGGCAGTTCCTGTCGCAGTCCCATATTATTTCAATGTTTTTGATACAAACAACCACTATGGGATGGATCACTACCTCATTTATGTTAATATTTTGGATATATTCCAGAATGAAAGGTTTCCACCTAATGAACCAAACATTAACAAGTACAGGAACATTCTCCAAATATGAATTCACGTAATAGTTCCTCACCCAGAGCTCTTCCCTTACAATGAAGTTTCCATATGGTGTTTTTCATATCTACAGAAAGATACAAGATTAATAGTTAATGTTTTAGGCCTCCCAGTTGCATCAATCAAATCAAAAGGCCTCCCAATTCATGGACAAGTATGGGGTTGAGCATGAATATTTTTAGACCATGATGGAAGATTGGTTCTTCAATGAAGAATGGACAACAAAAAATGGGGAAAGGAATTTCCCAACATGATACTTGAAAATACCTTACAGAATGTTGAACACAATGATATGTAGAATCTAGGTCAAGGAAACCAACACCCATTTCATAATGGAATGGTTTCCTATAGATTACATGGTGGTTAAAATGGCCAAGCTTTCAACTGTAAAAGCATGTTATCTTTCAACATTGTGAATCATGTTCAGGACTCCAAAGGTATGAAAACCCTAGCTTCTACATGTCATCCTATCTCATAGATTCCATTTTTTCAACTAATTCATTCCCTGCATTTAATTGGGCTTGGATCCCAGATCAAAGCCCTATCCATTTATATTGTTCTCAATTATGGGAATTCCACTACAAGGAATGTTTTTATGAGATATGTGACTATTTCATCACCCCCTTACACAAGGATATATTTGGATTTTTCCTTGATAGGATTTCTCCATGTGCTATCAAATCCCTAATGGGAATTGGGGATTGGTATATGAAGAAATATTGTACCTTTGTCAAGATTATTTGGGCCACAAGAACACCACACTTGCTACTCAAGCATGTTCCTAATAAGTTACTAGCCAAAAAAATAACATATCAGACTGTAGAGAAGGGATACACTTCTTATCTATCAGAAAAAAAAACAAAATGTATTGGCCTATTTTTCCCCTTCATATGGGCTCATACTCTTTACAAAACAAGAAACAAGCAGAAAAGGAAGCAGAAACCCTAAAGGATTTGTTTCTTTGTATTGGAGAGCCCAAATATCATGATCCCAAAAAAGTGTTTTATGAACACATGAAGGTTTTTAAACTAGCACCACAGATCATGCATGATTCTAGGTTCATAGAAGATGTCTTTCAAGGAGATTTAGGTTTTGAAGAGGCAGTAAAATGGCTCACCACTGAAGCATCCAAAGAGTAGCTAAGAAAAGTGGAAGATCAAGATAGATCCATGAGGCTAGAATAATTTAGCACCCTGCTTCTCAAAGATAAAGATAAGTTAAAGCCAGAAGAACAAAAAAGGAGGGAAAAGGAAGCAGAACTACCGAGAAAAGTAGACGAGGCTAAAGAAAGATACCAATAGTGGAAGAAAAAATAAGTCGAATAAAAATAGGATGAAATAGAAAATACTTGATGTTGGCATGCAATTATAAGACCCTAGGTTCAATTTATCTTAACCAACAAAACCCTTCAGACACCAGCCCTTTTAGCATCACTTGCATGAAATTGAAGTCTCACCTGAGGAATCTATTGGGGTTGCAAGAACCAAGTTTATGCAGTAGTGAGGGAATTGGAGGTGATCATCTTATTCATTATTACTTGTGTACTCTGTGTGCATTATCTTGTGTTTTTTCCCTTGATTAATTGTTGAATTTAGTTATATAGCATCATTACACTACAAATTTCAACATAAACTATTCTTTGTAATATTCATAACTACTTTGTAGTGATCATATAGTAAACTAATCTAGTCTAACATGCATAAAGAGAAAATTCATGATCAATCACATAAAAAGAAAAGAATGCACAATAATTAATGTGGTTCACCCAACTTTAGGCTATGTCCACAACAATTGGATTCTTTATTATTCTTTCTATAATTGTCTCAAATTGCAAATTGCAATTACAATATATACATCATGTTATATCTCTCCATATTTCCCATCCACTCTACAATGCAAGCCTCTCTCTAAAATTTATCCCTAATGATCAAACATAGACCCTTTCATTATTATTCTATTATCTCACTCTCCTCATGAATAGAACTAAACAAAACCCCTATATTCCCAACCCATTACATACTTATACAAGGAATATAGAGCTCAAAACCTTACTTTTCTTATCCCAAAAACCCTATTACAACTCATTCTGACTCATGACAACTCATGTTGACTTGATTTTCCCGGTTTTGTGTCTGCATGATTCTTTTTCACTCCTGACTATTGTTCTTCTTTATTTTGCACATATTTTTTCTTTTGGCATGCCAAAATGGTGTCCTTCCTTTTCGCCAGTTTTATCCTCCTGCTTTATTCTCTGCTAACTATGTTTTTACTACACACTTCGAGCTTGAATGTGCCTTTACTGCATACTCCACTCCTGCCTTGTCTTCTTTCTTCTTTTGTTGTGCATATCATCCATACTTAGAATTTTCCTAAAATGTGCATCTAAAATTCATATAAAATAGGCCCCCAACACTCACATGTGTCTCATCCTGATCGACTCAGGCCTGTTGCACACTTCTCCATGCCTCTATGAACTTTTGGGATGTGTCATTTGTTGTTGTGACTTCCTATATTATTTATGCCTATGTTCCCAAATTTTTCTCTACACCTTGCATAGTCAGGGTCGTGAGCTTCTCTTTTGTGTCATGCTCCACTTGCTTCAGTTTCTAGTTCCCCTATCACCCTTAGTGCTTCATCTTGCACTGGTCCTAATCGCTACTGGAGGATATTTTGTTGGTCCCTTAATTTTTCAATTTCATCGTATGACTGCCTTTGTGAAAAAATGGCCATTATTCGTTCATTCATCGGGAGAGAATTTATGATTTTTGGATGTATGGAATGACTCAGTTTCTACCTTAGTTCTCTAACAAAACCCTAGAAACCATTGAAATTTCTGGAGACCATAAGGAAACACTGTGCATAGAGTGCACAACACAATCTCACCTGAGATGGATTATGGGTCAGTGCATGACCCAGATGTCTACAATCATGGAAGGGATTATTCACATGGGGATGTTAGACCTATTTTTACTTCAATATCCATCATATATACCATACCATCAATCATATCTACCATTCATTTAACCTTTAACATTCATCTGCAGAAAATAACATAATTATTCTAGTGCACGCTACAATTTTACCTTAATGGATTCATTCATGTATCCATTCACTCATAATAAAAGACATTTCAAAAAATAAATAGCACATTCTATTCATTGACACATTTTTTACTGTGGTTCACTCCCCCAGGCTACGTCCACAAATATTTGACATTCTATGCTTATTTATTCATCTTCCTCAAAATATTGTGTTGCATGCATTACAACATAATTTTAGTAATGGTGATGGTGAGGCTGACCAATGTCTCACCAATATCCACAACTTGTGACTTGACCCTCAGGTACAACTCAAAAATATACGCAACATGAACTCCACAACTCTCGACCAAAACACTCAAGAAAGACTAACTCAAAACTCAAAAAAATTCTCAAATATACTTCAAAACTTCTCCCCAAAAAGATATTTGTATCTAACTCATACATCATATATTTATACTATCAAAAGTGGTTTAAACTTATTACATTGATGACCTAAACCCTAACCCTTAAGTGGATTATTTTTGTCCACGTATTAACCTCCTACGTGTGGCTAGTCCTCAACCCAACCGTTCCTTGCTTTGACTCTTCTCTTTCTCGTGTTGCTTTTCCTTGATTCTCAATGTACTGCTTTCCTTCTCTTATGGCACACTATTTTTCCTTATTTAGTTGTGCACGCTCCATTGTTGGTCCCATTTCCAACTGTCTTTCATTATTTCCACACATTTCCCAAAATCGCCTGCTCCAATAGGCCCCCAACACTAACTTTTAGCTCATCCCGAGCCACTCAGGCCATGTCTGCCTTCTGCATTGACTTCTTCAACACATGAAACTTTCCTATCATATCTTTTACACACTCCTTTCTGCAATGTTTGTAATTGCTATAATGTGCAGAATGTGTATCAAATACTCTAGGGGAACTATTGTTTATTGTCCATACACCAATATAAAAGGTGTCTTCCCTATAAGTTTCTTGAATGTAGTTATATAGACCCATAAAACTCCTGGTATATTGAAATCCCAATCATCCATGTTTACATTACAAATCTTGGTTAAGGAATTCTCCAATATCTTGTTAAATGCTTCCACTGTCCCATTGGCTTGAGGATGGTAGAGAGTTTTTTTCTCATGATATATCTGGAATTATTCAATCATTGCCTGGATAATAATTTTGTAAATTGAGTCCCGTGATAATTCATCATAATTCTAGGGCATCCAAATCTTATGACTACTTGTTCAAATAATAAGTGTGTTTCAATCTTTCATCGATGCTACTTCAACCCATATGGTCAAATATTTTGTCGCTATAATGATATACCTTTCTCCTAATCTTTTGGATGGTGGATTAATTGGTCCTACAAAATATACTTCCCACCTATCAAACACTTTCAAAGTTACTCGAGGTCTTAATGGCATCTCATCCCTCCTAGATAGCTTTCCAACCCTTTAATAGACATCACAATTTTGACAATATCCTTTTCATCCTTGTGAACTATTGGCCACCATAATCCTACACACAATATATTATGTGCAGTATCCTTCCTTGTATAATGCCCTCCAACTATTCCTTCATGTGCTTCTGCTAAAATGATAGGCCTTTCATGCTCCATAACACATCTCTTAAAAAAATTTCCTACACCAAGTTTGTACAAGTTCCTTGCAATAAGTTGGTAGTTCACAGTTCTAACCACTAGATTTTCCTTTTGTGCAGTATTATACTTTTTTAGGGAAAATCCTGTACTCAAAAATACAATAATGTTAGAAAAATGTTCATGAGAAATATATACTGAAAACACTTGTGCATCTAGGAAATTATCCTCCAAGTTGATTGGTTCCTCTCCATTAGTTATCCTGGACAAATGATCTGGATTTTCATTCAATATTCTAAGCTTCACCACAAATTCAAAGTCAAACTCATGAAATAAGAGTAATCATCTACATATTCTTACCCCCAACACTAGCTTATTGACCAATTATATAAGAGCAAAATGATCTGTAAACATCTTAAAATGTTGACCTAACAAATAATGTTTGAACTCCTGTAATGCATACACCATGGCCAATCCTTATCTTTATGTTGTGTTGTAATTTTGTTCTGAATCTGATAGCTTCATGCTTGAAAATGCTATAGGGTGATCTATATCACCTTCTCTTGATTGTGTTAATATTGCTCCAAGTGCTATTGAAATTGCATCAACATGCAGATGAAATTATTTTGAACAATCTAGAAATACCCAAATTGGCGTTTTCACCATTTTCTCATTCAATATATCCAAACTCTGATTGCACTCATCATTCCATTGATACTTGATGTCCTTCTTCAACAATTTCTCCAACGATGCAGTAATCTGTGTGTATCCCCTTATGAACTTCATGTAGTAGCCTATATGACCAAGTGTATTTTTTAACTGACGCACTGACTTAGGTGGTGGTAAATTCACTATGAAAACAATTTTAGCAGGATCACCAACAGACCATGTTTACACACCACATGCCCTAACAGAATACCAAATGGTGCGCTGAAAATGTAATTCTTAATATTCAATGAAATCTGACACTGTCTACTTCAATCTTAATACTTCAACATGATCCTTTAATAAGCTAAACAATCTTCAATAATCCAAATAAACTTCCAAAAATTTATGAATAAAGTCCTTAAATGCAGCTACTACTACTCTGGAAAAAATAGTAGGGGCATTCTTCAACCCAAATGACATCACTGTATACTAATAGGACCCCCATTATGTTGCAAATGTAGTGTTATTTATATCTTCTAGTGTAATTCTCATCTGGTGATATCCTGAAAATCCATCAGTGAATGAATAGGCTTCCTGACCTCCCACATTCTCCAAAACTTCATCTGTAAATGGGGTAGGAAAAGGATCATGTAGACATGAATCATTCAACTTTCTCAAATATACATAGATCCTTATTCCCCCTTGCTTCTTCTCATGTACTACCATCGATCTAATCCATTCATATTCTTCCATAGGTTCTATTACCCCAACTTCTAACATCTTAATAATTTTTTCCTTCACCTTATGCTTATACATTGGATTCAACCTATAAGGTCTATGTCTTATTGGTCTGGCATATGGCTTCAAAGAGATCTTCATCTCTCCAATTTCTCTTGGTACTCCTTTCTTCTCTGAAATTTTCACTAAAAATAGGTCACTATACTCACGCATTAACTCTGTTATTATTTCAACTGTCTAGTTATCCCAATAATCCCCAATACTTGCAATATTTGGGTTTTATTCTATTCCAATGTTTACCTTCTTGATATTTAGTGGTGCAACATAATATTTTGAATCTAGAGTTAAAACTTCTATTTATATTTCTCCTTCAACTTCTATAATATTGATGTTTCACGTGTTTTCTTATGCTGGATCATCTTCTGTGACATGATAACAATGTAGCAATTGTATGACTTTATGTCTCTTCTAGTTCTTATAAGTTGTCATAATTTTCACTTCAGGTTATTCAAATATCCTATCTCTTACCAACTTCAATGTTGTATCTATATCTGGATTATCATGCTTAAATGTAAATGTAATCACAAAATTATGTTGCATCTCCTGCCAATTTGCAGTTTCCCTACATTGTTCCAATTTTGTGTACCAATTCTTTGGGATTCTTTCCAATGTATGAATAAAATGATGTCTCCACTCCTCTAGTGGTTCCAATATCCATTGAGTTATACATATTTATACATGTTCTTTGGGTTGTACCATTCCATGATAATTCTCCACATATATGTTCTCATGTTCTATGCCAAATTTTATGCATAGTAACATCTTGCATTGATACCAATTATGAATCTTCTCCTTATGAGTACCCCACCATCGTGTAGGTGTATCTTTAAAGGCCATATATAATATTGGTAACCTTTTATTTTCGACTACTTCTAATTCAAACTTCATTAAAAATTCTTCTAAGTCATTCTTATAATAAAAAGTTGGAGGTTCTCTTACCTCTATACCAACCCATCTTAGTGTGTGGGTGATTCTTGCGCATATTTTGGTGGATAACTCATGCAATCACCATTTCCAATTCTCTAGTCTTGTTTCAGAGTCTGAGGCACATTAACTAATGCTTCTCCAACTAAAAATTTCATCTATTGTTGGCTTAACATAATCTTCTTCTTGTGCAGTAGTTCTATATAGTTGGTTTATGTCTTCTATAATAAAATTCTTTGTCGCGTGTTCCACATACCTTCCTCCTACTTAAGGATCTAATGGCGCAATAACTTTGTATGCTCTTGATTCAAAGATAATTTTCCTAGTCTTCGGGTTGATAATATCCTGATTATCAAAATCCCAATCCATACCCAACAATGGTGGATATGGTGAATCATTATATATAATGTCAATAACCTCAAAGTCTGCCATAGTGCACACACCCTCTATATCTATTAGTATTCCCTACAATATACCAATTGGTACCACTGTATGTTGATTTTCTAGCTTACAATGAATAGGTGAAAATATGAATGTAGGTTCCCCCATGGATTCCCATGTCTTCTTAGGAAGAACATTTACTTCAGACCCTAAGTCTAGTATGATAACCCCCATTTTAAAATCTCTAATGTTTTCATTCAACCTGAACTCTCTACTTGTTCTTCTCTTCTTATGAACCTAATTGAATCTCTTCTATTATAATTTCATCTCTTCTCTAGAATTACATTTTTCTAATAAACTCTATAATACTTGTAAAGAGTTTTTATCATTCAACAAATTTACACAAGATCCCAAAAAGTTTCTTAGATTACTTACTTGTTCTAATGGATGATATTTGTTAGTATGATCAAATAATTTAGTCATTTCATAGACTGGTAGATCATCTCCTGGATTTGCTCCTAAATTAGATGCAATTTTCTCCTTCAAAATATCATATCTAGATTCTGTGAATGTTTCCTCTTTGCGCACATCAAAATTCTATTGGGGTGTTGTATTCTTTTTGAACCATTGGTACTGGTCCTGATCCTTATTTGTTTCAATTGCTCCTTTCTTGGCTCCACCTTTAGTAACTATATTGATCTTCTTCCCATCATCTGCATCAACTGATATTGTGTTGCTCTCACTACCAATTGTTTCTTCTATGCTATTGTTGGTGCAATTATTTGCATAATATATTACCAAACATAAATTATCGATTGGGATTCGTAATCAGTAGAGTTGATGCACTATATGTGTCGATAATAGATAGGTTCCTATGTCTGATGAGTATAGATCAATCAAGAAAACCATCAATAACAAAATACTTTGTTTTCACAATTCAAAGATAACACTCGTCACACAATTCATAAATTAGAAAGAAAAACTCATAAACAATTATATGATCTAAAGTTATTGCTTGGGTGATGGACACGTTCATTGATGGCTCATGAAAGGAAAATATGAACTTTGATTCTATCTCCTATAGAAACCAAACTAACAACAATTAACACTCTGTTTTAGGATATCTAAATGCTTCACACAACTTCAAACTTAGAAGAGAAAACTGATAACAAAACTTCTCAAGAAAATAGTGAATCAAAAGGTTATTTATTAGGTGACAAGTCTGTTCATTAGGGGCTTATGAAATGAAGAGATGAAATCAGATCTCGTTCCATGTAGCAATTGAAAACAGTAATCAACAATACACTCTTAAACTAAAAACAATCATAACTCTATTCACTCCAATCAAACCTGTGTAGTACATAAAATAGTCAATATAATTGAGAGGCTTCATTATATGGTGCATGAAGGTGAGATATGAAGTCGGATGGTTCCTGTACTTATTGAGAATAACACAATCATAAATTCAAAACAACATCATTTGCTTACTTAACAATCCCACACATATATCAAACTCTTATTAATTAAATATAAATCTACAGAAATGGAAATGAAAGTATCTACTCGGTTTGTTGTGTAACCATTTACTCACACTGATTCAAAATAAAATGAATCTATATTGTAATTAAAATGCATTTAAAATCATTTATAACACACCACTATTAAATGTTCCTACTCACACAATTAACTCACAACACACAAAGACATGTACAGGGAGGCTTGCCTTGGTTGGGGCGGTGGGCCCTTGCCGAACCAACAAGGTGCCTCTAAAAAGATTGCAAACTAAAACACTTTAATCATTCCCATGCATTGCACAAAACAACATTTTCATTTCTTCAATTGATTGATTGAATCAGCAGTTCAACATTTCATTTCCTAGCATAACATGTGTATCATTATCTCAAGAACCAATCTTACAACATAATGATTCCCCTCCTCAGACCTATGAGGTCTTATTTATACATAAAATCCATGGAGGAATGGATGAAACCGAATCCCCAAACTAAGAAAACAATTTTCACAATTTTAGGATAAATCCCACAAATCTGTGTTTTTTATCAATTTGGGCAGATTCGAGTTAGGTCTCCACCCATATCTCCCAAACCAATTTTAATTTTGAAAAACTACCCGAGTTTTACTCAATTTTTCATATTCTAGACAAAATCCATGTATTCAAATTTCTAGATCTAATACCATATGGACGGAAATCGAGGTGCAAGTTGGCAATTTCAGTTTTTTTGCTAATTATGGAATAATCATTCCCCCTGAGTTGGAGGTACACACATGCGATCTAGGTGAATTATGACACATAGGTCAGCATGAAAACATAATTCTGAACAAAACCCATGTGCCCAATTTTCTTCTAGAAACATTCAAAAATTTTGAATTATATCTAGTACCAGATTAGCACAGTTGGTACCGGATTAGAAGAGTTAGTAATAGAATCCTATAGGCAAGGGTTTAGTATCAGATGAACATATTCATGAATATGGGTACCGGACCATCATGATGGTAGTAGTGGATGGAGCTAGTACCAGAATAGGTGCAATCTAGTACCGGATGAAGCTGGTACCAGAAGAGGCGGAGAGCTAGTACCGGATGAAGCTGGTATCTGAAGAGGTGGAGAGCTAGTACTAGATGAAGCATAGATCTAGTACCGGATGGAGATGGTACCAGAAGAGGCAGAGAGATGGTACCAGATGAAGCACAGAGATGGTACCAGATGAATCTAGTACTGAAAGAGGAAGAGAGCTGGTACCGGAATAGGTGGAGCCTTGGTACCGAAATAGACTGGGTACCGGATTGCGCCATAATTGCAGTACCGGATCATGCTATAGTTGTAGTACCAGAATAGTGAGGTACCAAATCAAGATTCTTAAGAGTCAAAGTGATCAGGATCATACATAATCAAGAATTTAATCGAATTAACTCAAGAAAACTAAACAAATCACGCCTTAATCATGAGTTACCTTTTTATGCATATTGACAAGGTCATAAAGTTAATTTTTGGAGGAAACAATCAATTATATACACATAAAATAGGTAAAATAGGCTTAGATAGCGGGTAATATACAGTAATAAAGGTGTCAAAATGGAGACTCAACATTCCCCCATGCTTAAGTCATTGCATGTCCTCATGCAACAATGATCTTCAAAATTTCAAAATTGATGATACTCTTCACTCAATCAAGCATTCCCTAAAGTTCTACCTTTCGTCGGCTCCTTAAGTTCTCTTTTAAGTAAAATGTTATAAAATATAAAATTCCTGGCCTATGCTTCACACTTATTACCCATGGAAAAGTAGTTATGACGGAAAAGTGGAGTCATGAGTAATAGATTAGATCTGTTAGTGATTTGACGTTAAGTCTTATCCAATATGTTGTGGATCATAGTTAGGAGAAAGGGTTGTATGTGACTCTAATATGATTATAGGATAGTGGACAATAGTTTTCATAATGACTTTGACTAATAGGCCTTATTATCCCCCACTTTTATGGATAACTAGGAGATCATGTCTCGAGGCCCATAGGTCCTAGACATGGAGTACCGAGAGCAGGATTGACTTGAGCATGGCCCTGGAGGGCCCACCTTTTCTTCTTCTAGCATCCTTATCTTTTCAGCAGCAACAACATCCATCACCATCGACTTGGTCCTGTGTCATAAAAGGTTCTTGCTCCATGAGGTAATTAGTCCAAGTATCACGGTATGTGTCACTTTGATCATAAAACCATTTGAATATATGCATCTGATTCATTTTATTTCTAACAACTGCTTGGATCTTACACTTGCCCACTTGACCTTGTTTAGGGGGATTGATAGGGTGCCCTAGTAAGTTGATCTTTGTAGGTTTCAGATTGCTACTGGGGGATTTCTAAAAATCCATCGCCCGCTCCCATCACAGCACCACTTTTCCACCTTGTTTCCCACTCACTTGTCCCATTCCACTTGTTCGGGCATCGGGTTGAACTATTTTTAGGATTGCACCTTATCTCATGGGAAGAAGGGACTAAAAGCCCAGAAGGTAAAAGAAAGTTGGTAAAATATAAAAGCCTAAAAATAAAACCTCGAGATGCTTCGCCCAAGAATCCCCGAGAAAGCAATAAAAGGATTCTCAGCAAGAAACAAGAGGGACCTGAAAAATAAAACAAGACCTAAAAAAAGGATAGGGGGTCTCATCACGAGCCATCCTATTAGGTCCATGGGTACCTAGCAGTATGACATTGCCACCAGCTGGTTACCACACCAGGGCAGTGACCCTTGGTTACATGGCCAATGGAAACGGGGTCTCATCACGAGCCAACCTTCTCATTTCTGTGAAATTAGTTGTGGGTAACACTGCCACCACTGGCCACCACACCAGGGCAGTGTCCCCTGATAAGCTCTTAAGAAAAAAAGAGAAAAATAAATAAAATACAAGAAAAGAATAAAAGAATAAAGGAAGAACGGGCTTGGAAAAAATGCATCAATGCAAGGTACAACTCACCTTCTAACAAAGTCACCCACAGGTAACATCTTTTCATCCTTGGCCCTCACTATACCCAGATGCTTGGACATCCCCTGACCACACCACCCACTTACATGGCTTGGATGAGGTCTCATCTGAGAACTTTCCTTTTCCTGTAGACACTAGCCCAATATGATGCCTTGTCCCTTTCTCCAGACCAATATTGCAGGATTGTGTAACATCTTTGAGCTATTGACTGATTTATTAGGGAATTTATGCACATGTTTAATAATATTGATGATGAGATGTGATTGACATTGCTATGATCCATGTGACTGATGAGCCCATGGAGGGAATAGCTTTTGATGTGCAGGACCATGCCCAACGGACAGGTACCATTTGGACCGATACACATGGGGAGATTATCAGTTCGGACCTCCATGGGGATGAAGAGCCCATCAGGTGGATGTTGAGACCCCATCAGGGGGTAGAAACAGGATGTATATGGATCAAGGGCTTTTCACCAAAGAAGAAGAGGATGTTCCACCAGGGGCACTTTGGGAGAGCCTAGCCTATAGGGGTTGACCTTCTTTCGGTGGACGTTTGCCTTGGAAGGATTGGGATGTCACCCTTGATTACCATGATGTCATCCAACCTATTGGACATCTTGTGAGGCAGACAAGGCAACAGTTGCACATGTGGCGGTTTGGAGAAGCCCAAGGAGGGATAACATTTTTCTCCAGGATACCCCATTTTCCCTAAAAGGGGCTAATGTCTCCTTTGGAGAGGCTTTTACTCTCTTTCCAGCTTGATTAGGGTTTTAATTTGAAAATTTAATGTAAAACAGTATGATTTCGGTATTTTGGCCTTGTCGGCCTTTTTCTGACCTAAAATGTAAAATTAGGTCATGGTATTGTATAAATGAAGGATTTTTACCTTCATTTTTTCATCAAATCTTACTCACTCATTAGTGAGGTCTGATTTTTTCACCCTCTCTTGGGTTATTGGTTGATTTAGTGATGCGCACTAGTTGAAAGAAGATTATTTTGGAATGATTTGGCTTCTCTCTTGGTGGAAGGTGTTACAACTAGGGTTTGCATTGATATTTCTTGGTGAATTGTAAGTATTTTCCTGCAAAACTTCTTGAATGAATGCTTGTAGTTTAATTTCTTGCATGTATTTATGATTTTGCTGAATCAAAACCCTAGGTGACAAGCACACAAGTAGGTCCTTGTCTCATGTACCCATTGAGAGAGATTTTTAGCCATTGTTGAAGAAAGAAAGAGCCTAGGCGTAGCTACACTCCTATTTCTTCTTCCCATTTGCTAGTCATTCCCTTTACAAGCTGAGAAGAAGAAGATGTCTTGAAGCCTAGGGTTTCTACACTTTGAGGCCAATTTTTCTAGCGTTTGCTAATAGAGCCTTGCTACCGCAACACTTTGTTTTATCAAACCCTCTTGTCTCAGTTTATCCTTTATGCTAGTCGTTTTTCCATCTAAGGAGGAGAGAGCATGAGGCCTTGCCATAGAAACACCAGAGTGAGCCTCTCTCCCCTAGGGTTTTTATTCAGATGCCCTGCCATAGTAGCAACTCAGAACTCTTCCCTCTAGTCCTTAGCCATTTTGACCTTTGTCTCCTTCAACTCTTGTGTCTTTTACTATTGACTCCATTAAACCCTAAGGCATTGATCCTATGACCTCATGCGTTGAAGTAAAACTCTATCTAAACACTCTCAAAACTTCAAATTGAAACCCTAATTACTAACCCACTAACCCTGAGTGTTTTCGTCATCCTTATCTATTTACATCATTGGTACAGCAACGTTCTCCTTCATAAGCAATTGAATGGTGTTTAAGGCATTTATTGAATGAAGTGTTGATTGGTAACATTTAATGCTATATCATTCCAGTATTTATTGGTGAAGTGACATAGTTTCCATTGCTATTTATAAACATTGACTTCGTTAATATTTATTGCTAAATTGCTTGAATTTTTATCAGATAGTCATTTATTTACATGAAGTACTAACCCATTGAAATAGCTTGTATATATCAGTTTGTTGTTGCTTTGTTCCAGGCAGTTGCATTTATTTGGGGGTTTTACTTTATTGGTTGTTTAGCCAGGACTATCTGATTGGTGGTGACTTGTGAGGGGGAGAACTCATCTTTATCTTATTATCCTCTTGCCTCCTCAAAACCCCAAGTCATCGGGGACGTCTCCCTTGGGCCTAACCTCCCTAAAGAGAAATAACCTTCCCATCGTGGTGACATTGGGTGGGATTGATTCCTGTTACGCTAGTTTCACCCTCTACCTTTCAGCCTTTTATCCTTGCTACAAACTGTACGATAACATATTGGCGTCGTTTCTGGGGAGCACTAAGTCAAACCTTCCTCAGACGACACTTTTTCGGTAAGCCTTGCCTCTAGAAGCATTATCTTGCAAGCTTACCTAGTGAATCCACTAGGGTGGTTTCCCTTCTTCTTTGATAGTTTCAAGTAAACTATCTGGCAACTCCACAAGCTACAAAGAGGTTCAATAACCCTCCTTTGTCTTTTAGAAGGAAGCCTTTGTTGATTAAGGTTGGTTTTCATTGATGTCAACCCTTGAAGAAAGCCCTGTAGCACAAAGGTTTGGTTAATGAACCCAATATTGTTTGATGTAAATATGACTCACTATTGTTTTTTCATGGTTGATAAGTAGTACATATGGATGAACTCCAAAGTGGTCCCCTTATGGTGAAATCCCTCATGGGAAGACTCTTTGTGGAGTAAGAGAACCCATGCTTAATTGTGGAAAAATGAGATGAAGGAAAGTGAATTTGTCAGGGAAAATATCCTAGATGGATAGTGCTTTTCATGTCATTTCTGGTGGTATGTGGAATGACACATAATTCCTCACAGTTAGAGAGTTATGGCCATGAGAAGTTGGAGACCCCAGGTTTGGGTAATGGACCCAAGTTTGTTTGATGGGTAACGGTATGAGTTGTAATATATTTTCAGATAATACTATTCTATGTGGATATTAAATGTCATGCCATTTCTGGTGGTATGTAGAACATCACATAACTCCTAATGGTTTGAGAGTTATGGCCTTACGAAGTTGGAGGACCCTCATATGTCATCTAGAAGCCCCAAAAGGTCAAAGTAGTCAAAGTGGTTTAAGAGATTTTAAAAGGTAAATAATAAAGTGAAGTGATGAGTGTATTATAATTCAAAGTGAATACAAAATTATTTCAATAATAAATTTAATGGAGAAATTAGAAGTGGACCCAACCCTAAAATAAGGAAAGTGGGCCAAGTGACCTAGAAGATGTTTTTAAGGAAGCTACTTGGAGAGTATAAATAAGAGGCAAGGTTCTCTCATTTGAATCACACTTGAGAATATTGAATATCTATAGGTTTCTGAGGTAAACAAATTATATCTAAGATGAAATTCTAAGGAAAGTGAATAAAAGAAGGTCGAAATGGAAGGAAGGATAAATTCTTTTGATGGTGCTTTCTAAGGTATGTTATTTACAGGTCATCTCACCATTTTCGCTGTAACTTTTTTTCTAGAATGATTAAGATCCTGAAATTGATATGAAAGTGAGAAAAAATATCCAATTATCTGTGGTAAAAAATTAAACTTGTGGTTCGTTGCATTTTTGGAGTTACATTCTGTGAAAAATAGAGTTTGTGGCCAGTCCTGAAACTAGTCAAAATCAGGTGTTTCGGGTAAAAGCATCATAACTTCTTCATAACAGATCCAAGTTCAATGAGACAAATTGTGTTGGTTAGGGTATAGTTTTTAGTATTTCATTTAATATTTTCATATCAATTCATCAAATATTTTGTGTGGAACACGCTCTACAAGGTCGTTCTCTAGAATAAGCCAAAATTCAGCAAAGTATGTCATTTTTTCTATAACTCGTTTTCTGAGAGGTTCCAAGTAGTGACACTTGGAGGAATTGCATAAAACACACTGAAGAACATTATGTATCATTTTCAGATCTTTATAGATTACAGCTTCAAAGTTATGATTACTTCAAGTTAGGGTTGTTGACTAATCCAAAACTAGGCATGTGAGACTAAAGAAAAGTTTGATGAAAATGCTAGTCTCTTGTTTTTAAAGTTAAGGAAGGTTTGCAAGAATGTGATCATATACACCAGGTCTATTACAGAGCTACAAATCATATTTGGAT
>JASDQU010735590.1:0-13923 GCA_032191745.1 Picea mariana | reverse complement strand
CCCCCCTCTCAGTAATCCAACAGCCTCCCAAGAACTCTCCTATTTTAAAATCACTTTTTGGAAAGAGCCTTCCTTTAAAAACCATGTCTACTTCTCAGACCATTGCAACGAACCAAACCAACAATCAGAGACAATGGTCATCTACTCTTTTCAAACCACTAGACATGTTAGCCATACCAGGCTATCCTAGGCAAATGCCACCTAATTATGAAAAGTGGTTGCCTAAATTTACCGGTACTGATGCAATCAGTGCCGAAGAGCATATGAGCAACTTCTGTGTGTTTTTTCAGCTTCATCTTGTTAGTGATGATGTTGAAGACCTAGTCATGAAGTTGTTCTTTGCTACCCTCTATGATGCCTCAAGGTGTTGGTACATGAGCCTTCCCGATGGTGGCATTAAGACCATGGACAAACTTGAATAAGATTTCCTTAAAAGGTGGAGCATCAAAGAAGATCCGAAATGCTTCTTACTCGACTAAATTCCCTTTAGAAACATGAGCATGAATCTATTCGGGAGTTTCTCACTAGATTTGAGACTTTGCTGCAAAATGTCCCTACGAGCCATCATTCGAATGGTGATTACCTTGTCCACATATACACCAAGTCTTTCAATGGCCAACTAGGGTATCTACTCAGGGACAAAACCCCCAATCCATTCAAGAAGCCCAAGATCTCGCTACAAAAATTAAGGGAAACCTCCTTTCATCCAAGATTGAGCCTTTCACAAATCCAAGGAGGAAAATGGACACCAAGCCAAAAACAGTCCACAATGTTGAACCTACCTCAGACATTTGCACCAGTATAGCAAAGTTACAAGCCTCCATGGATGGTATCATAAAAAATCAAGAGCAAATGATGAGTAGGATTGTCAACTTGGAAATATCCCAGAGCCAAGCACCCAGGGTCCCATACAAAGGGAAATTTTAAAAGGGGAACCAATTATATAAACCAAAGAATGAGCAGGAAGTTCCAAACACCTTAGCCCCTAACAATGTTGTTTATGAAAACCCTTGGTGCCTAGAATGCAGTGAAGCGCACTGGGAGCATGAATGTCCTTACAGGGATGATGGCCACCAAGAAGTAAATAATATAGGCCATCTCATGGAAGGCCCTTAGATTAATATCACCATTGAAGAACATCAAGAGGCCATGAAAAAAGAAGTCAGGTCAGCCAGAATGGCAGTAATTAAAGACCTAGACCAATAATCAAGAGAAAAGCTAAATAAATAAGAGTTCTAAGTATACAGGAAAAAGAAGATGAACCAACCTGCCACTGACTAGACAAAACCTCCACTGGATGTACTTCTCCCTAAGAAATTCAAGAATTAAAGGGTTGACCTGAACTTTGACTTTGAAGGGGCATTATCTAAGATGCACGTAACTACTCCCCTGAGAGAGGTCATTAAGGTCCCATCTATCAAGAAATGCTTTGATAATTTCTTTCAAGAACTAGATGGACCCATGGACCCTCCTATCATGCTACAAGTTGATCATTTCAGGGTCCAATACGGTGAAAACCCTCCCTTTTTCATGACTTTAACAATGAACAACAAGAGCCTCAACAATTGTATGTTGGATACAGGAGCAAGTGCCAATATTATATCCCTTAAAGTCATGCAATAGTTGGTTTTGAAGGTCACACATCCTTACAAAAATGTTTGTGGCTTTGAATCTAAAGCCATACCAACACATGGGTTAGTTGAAAGTGTGGAAGTTTGCCTTAAGGAGTACCCAGAGAAAGTAATCCACATTGATATTGTGATATTTGACGTCCCAAATGTGTGGGGAATGTTGTTGTCTAGAAAAAATTTTGTAATGTTGGGTGGCACCCTCGAGATGGACCTCACATTTATCAAGTTACCTTTGAAAGATGGAACAATAGGTTGTCTCCTGAATATGCCAGTGACCAAGAACCATGTGCAAGAGATTTATCACCCCGCTAAAAATGACAAAGCACATGACGACATCATACAAACCCTTCAAAATTATTCTCCAAAAGATATTCCTTTCGCAACAGAAGAAGACTTTGATCAAATTAAATAACCCAAAAAGGAATAGTACCAGCAACTCCTAGACGAGTTCAAAGACAAAGAAGTCAAAACTGTGAAAATACTAAAAAGACCAGAAGATGACATACAGATTCATCTATCCCAGCAAGAGGTATTTACAGCAGAATCCCACCCTCCTCCCTCTACACAATACATCAGGGTCGTCCAAGGGACAACCAAATACAAGATCAGGAAGTACAAGGAAGGAGAGATAGTTTGGATGTGGCATACCCAGAAGGGAGAGCCAACTAATGTCAAAGGAAGCACTCAATCATGGCTCAGACCTTTCAAAGTTGGAAGAGAATCAGTTGATGACTCCTACTATTTTTCCACTTTGGAAGGAAGAAGGTGCCCATTATCGATCAACATGCACCTCCTCAAACCCCACCAAAGTGGGGGAACCTGATTCTGCAGGTAAGTGCAGGTAAGTAGGMATTTTTTGCATTCATGTATTATACCATTTGCATTGCATGTTAGTTTGATTTCACATATATAGTATTGATTGTTTTATTTCACCATATATATATATATATATATATGTGTGTGTGTGTGTGTGTGTGTTGGGGTGGCATTACCACCCCAATTTTGTTACTAATACTTCTATTGAGATTGATCAAGTAAGCAATTTATGCTACAGATGTTGAGGTTCTCATGTTCTCTACGATGAGCACATGTCCCCGAGTTGGAACCAGATGTTATCCCCCACTTTTAGGGATAACTAGGAGATCATGTCTCGAGGCTCACAGGTCCTAGACATAGAGTACCGAGAGAAGGATTGACTTGAGAATGGCCCTGGAGGGCCCACCTTTTCTTCTTCCAGCATCCTTATCTTGTCAGCAGCAACAACATCCATCACCATCGGCTTGGTCCTGTGTTAAAGAAGGTTCTTGCTCCATGAGGTAATTAGTCTAGGTATCATGGTATGTGTCACTTTGATCATCAAAACCATCTGAATATATGCATCTTATTCCTTTTATTTCTAACAAATGCTTGGATCTTACACTTTCCCACTTGAACTTGTTTGGAGGGATTGATAGGGTGCCCTAGTAATCCAGTCTCTATAGGTTTCAGATTGCTACTAGGGGGATTTCTGAAAATTCATTGCCTGCTCCCATCACAGCACCACTTTTCCACCTTGTTTCCCACTCTCTTGTCCCATTCCACTTGTTCGGGCATCGGGTTGACCTATTTTCAGGATTGCACCTTATCTTGTGGGAAGAAGGGGCTAGAGGAATAGAAGGTAAAAGCAAGATGGTAAAAGATAAAAGCCTAAAGATAAAACCTCGAGATGCTTCGCCCAGGGATCCTCGAGAAAGAAATAAAAGGATTCTCAGTAAGAAACAAGAGGGACCCAAAAAATAAAACAAGACCTAACCAGAGGATAGGGGGTCTCATCATGAGACAGCCTATTAGGTCCATGGGTACCTAGCAGTATGAAATTTCCACCAGCTGGTTACCATGCCAGGGCAGTGACCCTTGGTTGCATGGCCAAGGTAAAGGGGGTCTCATCATGATCCAGCCTTCTCATTTATGTGAAAGTACTTGTGGGTAAGGCTACCACCACTGGCCACCACACTAGGGCAGTGTCCCGTGATTAGCTCTTGAGGAAAAAAGAGAAAAAGCAATAAAATATAAGAAAATAATAAAGGCAAGAATGGGCTTGGAAAAAATGCATCCATGATAGGTATAGCTCGCCATCTAACAAAGGCACCCACAGGTAACATATTTTCATCCTTAGCCCTCACTACACCTAGATGCTTGGACATCCCCTGACCACACCACCCACTTACATGGCTTGGATGAGGTCTCATCTAGGAACTTTCCTTTTCCTGTAGAAACTAGCCCAATAGGATGCCTTGTCCCTTTCTCCAGACCAGTATTGCAGGCTTTTGTAACATCTTTGAGCTATTGACTGATTTATTAGGGATTTTATGCACATGTTTAATAATATCTATGATGAGATGTGATTGACATTGCTATGATCCCTGTGACTAATAAGCCCTAGAATGTCACCCTTGATGACCATGATGTCATCCAACCTATTGGACATCTTGGGAGGCAGATAGAGCATTAGTGGCACGTGTGGCAATTTGGAGAATCCCAAGGAGGGCTAACGTTTTTCTCCAGGATGTCCCATTTTCCCTAAAAGGGGATAATGTCTCCTTTGGAGGGGATTTTACTCTCTTTCCATCTTGATTAAGGTTTTAATTTGAAAATTTAATGTAAAACAATATGATTTTGGTATTTTGGCCTTGTCAACCTTTTTCATGACCTAAAATGTAAAATTAGGTCATGGTATTGTATAAATGAAGGATTTTTACTATCATTTTTTCATCACAACTTACTCACTCATTAGTGAGGTCTGATTTTTGCACCCTCTCTTCGGTTATTGGTTGATTTAGTGATGCGCACTAGTTGAAGGAAGATTATTTTGGCATGTTTTGGCTTCTCTCTTGGTGGAATGTGTTACAACTAGGGTTTGCATTGATATTTCTTGGTGAATTGTAAGTATTTTTCTGCAAAACTTCTTGAATGAATGGTTGTAGTTTAATTTATTGCATGTATTTATGATTTTGATTAATCAAAACCCTAGGTGACAAGCACACAAGTAGGTCCTTGTCTCATGTCCCCATTAAGAGAGATTTTTAGTCATTGCTGAAGAAAGAAAGAGCCTAGTCGTAGCTACACTCCTATTTCTTCTTCCCCTTTTCTAGTCACGCCCTTTACAAGCTGAGAAGAAGAAGACATCTTGAAGCTTAGGGTTTCTACACTTTGAGGTCGATTTTTCTAAGGTTTTCTAATAGAGCCTTGTTGCTACAACACTTTGTTTTATCAAACCCTCTTGTCTCATTTTATCCTTTATGCAGCCATTTTTCCATCTAAGGAAGGAGGAGAGAGAACGAGGCCTTGCCATAGCAACACTGGAGTGAGCCTCTCTCCCCTAGGGTTTTGATTCTGAGGATCTGTCATAGCAGCACCTCAGAACTCTTCCCTCTAGTCCTTAGTCATTTTGACCTTTGTCTCCTTCAACTCTTGTGTCCATCACTATTGACTCCATTAAACCCTAAGGCACTAATCCTATGACCTCATGCATTGAAGTAAAACTCTATCTAAACACTCTCAAAACTTCAAATTGAAACCCTAATTACTAACCTACTAACCCTAAGTGTTGTTGTCATCCTTAGCTATTTACATCATTGGTGCAGCAACGTTATCCTTCATAAGCAATTGAATGGTGTTTAAAGCATTTATTGAATGAAGTGTTGATTGGTTACATTCAATGTTATATCGTCCCAGTATTTATTGGTGAAGTGACATAGTTTCCATTGCTACTTATAAACATTGACTTCATCAATATTTATTGCTAAATTGCTTTAATGTTTATCAGATAGTCATCTATTTACATGATGTACTAACCCATTGAAATAGCTTGTATATATTAGTTTGTTGTTGCTTTGTTCCAGGCAGGTGTATTTCCTTGGGGGTTTTACTTTATTGGTTGTTTATCCTGGACTATTTGATTGGTGGTGACTTGTGAGGGGGAGAACTCATCTTTATCTTATTATCCTCTTGCCTCCTCAAAACCCCAGGTCACTGGGGACGTCTCCCCTGGGCCTAACCTCCCTAAAGAGAAAGAACCTTCCCATTGTGGTGACATTGGGTGGGATTGGTTCCTGTTACTCCAGTTTGACCCTCTACCTTTCAACCTTTTATCCTTGCTACAATATGTGCTATAACAGGCCCCCCTAGCTAGATTACCTTTAAATTAAAAATGATAGAAGCATAGTTTTAGATCTCATTTGAAGAGAGGAACACATAAAAAAATACATCCCAAGATGATTAACTCGTTTCTTATCCAATTTTTTAGAGATGAAGCTCTTCTTTCTTAGGTAAGGTGAATTACATATACTAAGGGTCCCACATCTCATGCAAACCTATTTATTTTAAAGATAGAACTCTAAAGTGGATACTTGAAGGTTCTTAAGAACATAATCTGAGAGATATAAAGTTCATCTCCTAGCTATAAGGAATCTAGGTGGTACAAGAATGTTTTACAGCTATGAGGCACATAATTAATTGTTCGCAATTATCCCAAGGGTGAAATCATCCACGTTCAACTTAAATCTCAATTATTCGATGTATATTGGAACATATCGGATAATGAATAAGAGGTCCCTCTAGTTAATCCTATTAGGGTTCTCATGGAAGTTCATTGTGGTTTTGCAAGGGCGGTCCACCACATGAGGTTTTCATCAATCCCTCCCAAGAAAAACTTGTAAAGATAAACTTGGATAAGAACTTGTTGAATCAACTAGGTTAGTATTAGACATAATGGTGTCACCACTTTTCAATGGATATTTCAATTAGCAATCACTTTTTCAAAATGATGAGGTAATAAGACAAGTGCACCCATTATCATATAGACCTAAATGTGGAAATATCTTCTTAATGGATAGAAAGGATGATTCATTTAGGGGTGAGTGTAGAAATGTAGGAGGAAGATGTACATGAGAGTAAATAACAATTCAACACAAGACTTAAATGATCCTTGATAGAAAGAACATGAAAATATTAGCCCATACCTCTAATTACCTGAAGTGAAAACAATATTAAACACGTGACGAAGATCATATCACTTTGGCATTAGTACCAGATAAGTAATGGAGTAGGACAGTACCAAAGAAAAATTTTGTAGTACCAGAACAGAGCATTACCAAACCAGAATTCTGCAGTACCGGAACAAAACAATACCGGAACATAAAAAGGAAAATAAGTAACAGGGAGCATAAACAAAGTGACATGATGAATGATTTCTATACGAGATGTATACGAGGGATTGCAGAAGTTCATGGTAGGGAGCGTGCAATAGTTGAGGACATGAGGATGTATGAGAGTAACCACATGTTTAATACATAATTAGTCTAATTCCTTAATAAAACAAAAAAATGTTGAGTTTATACGTCCTATTACTTGAAGCATTTAAATTGAGCACAAAAACTTTGAGTATAGGATAAGGACTACCAACACCTCATTACCAATACTAGATCACCTTAGTACCAGATGAACGCAGATTTCTTTTTTCCCAGTATCGGAATAGCACAAGCCTTCTCCTTTAGTACCAGATGAGAACAGAGCCTCTCCTACAGTACCGAATGAACGTAGATTTTTTCCCAGTACCAAGTGAACACAAACCTTCTCCCACAGTACCGGATGAACGAAGACTTTTGCCCAGTACCGGATGAACGCAGTTTTTTTTTCCAATACCAGATGAACGCATATTTTTTCCCAGTACCGAAATAGCACATAGATGTTATCCAGTACTGGATCACCACAAAATCTGATACTCAATGAGAAATTGGACAAGGTACCTGGGGGTAGTGCTCTATAGTCTAGAACTTTGTAGGCTTCCCTTTGTAGAAGTTGCTCGTGTTTTCTACAAATTGGAATTTGTAGGCTTCTCCTTGTGGTTGGCATACTCTGAGTATCAAGCTATATAATATGCTAGAAATCATTGTTGTTGTTGGAAGAAACATATGAATTTGTTCTATTGAAATATCATGCTGGAAAAACATTGCTTTTGTTGTCACTTCCATTTTATTAGAAAATAAAACTAACTACTATTGTCTCAGTAACCACTCCCCCATGCTTGAGGTTTTGCATGGCCTCATGCAAACAATTTGAGATGCTAAAAAAAGGCTACTTAGAGGGTTGCAAACATCTACTAAAAACAAACCAATAGAACTAATTAAAATTAGATTTTTATTCATGCTTAAAAACTGAAAAGATTAGGGAAAATGTCAAAAGTTGAATTATTAGCTATGAATAAAATAGTTTGGAATTATCATTTAGTTTCAACTACTATTAAAAATATCACTTATTGCTCATCCTTTTAAAATAGTGGTCTTAAAATAAATATGTAATGATAAAGCACGAATGCATCATTTTTAACAACTTAAGGAAAAAGAAGAAATTTGAAGAAATAGGTCATGAAGCACTCCCTTAAGTGCTATCTTTTGTTGACAAGGATGCCTTCTCCGCTTTTGAAACTCTTCTAGTATTATGGGTGCATTCAGAGGATGAAGATTTTCCCTTCTCATAAGATTCCAAATAAAATTATCATAACTTTTAGAAATAAATCTACTATAGGAACAAAAGATCTTAAACTGATTTCTTTATTAGCTTTTTACATTCCCATTTATGAAAAGTATGAAAGATAGGTTTCATTGCAACATTTATTTATTTATTTACTATCCTACTCTAATTGAACAAAAGAAAATGTCCTTCAAGTATAGGAATACTTCCAGTGAAGCCATGTGCGTAACAGGGCTAGAAATATATCCATACTCGGGTTTAAAAGATAAATTTTAATGCATACCAGAGTATGAAGGACCAACTTCTTTGATGATGAGATCAATCAATAATGAAAAATAAAAGGGTGGTGTTACCTAATAACTAATTGAAACCATATTTCAATAGGATCACTATATTCTTGTTTCTCTTCTTTGTTTAGGTCACATTGAATGTCTTCCTCTCCCATGCTATGCAAATTATCCTCTTCAAGATGATTGGTCTTTGGACTACATACAGGATCTGCTGAGAGGCATTATAAGGACTCCTCAATCTTAGGTTCCACTAGTTGCTCTCCATTGAATTCTATCCATGATTCTTTATTCTCCTTAACAAATTGGCAAGAGGAATCCGACGGGACTTCTAAATCTTCCTATGGAGAGACAACTAGATTTTTTATCACTATTGTGAAGATATGCTCTTCCTGAGAGGCAGATATCCTAGCTACTGCTAGAATGTGAGAAATTTCTTGGAGGAACATTCTTCAAGATCTTGATCATCGTTGAATTACTCTAGCTGGTTGATGATCCCAGTATCGCAACACAAATTAGTACTCGAGGGTTCTTACAACACCCCAAAAATGATTTATCATCAAAGATATGAATTTTAAAACTATTTGAAAAAATAAAACACACCAAACTTGAACTCCTTGTGTTACTGGGACCCTATTGTCACCAGGTTATTGGTTCGCACAAGTTATCTCATCATAAATAAAACTAAATTTGCATAAATAACAACACACTTGCATCAAAATAAGAGAGGAAAACCTAACTTTGGAGAAACCCCACCAAAGTGGATGCATGGGCTCTTCCCTCACATCTTACCTTCTTCTCTCTGCCCTTAGTTCATCCATAAAACCAATCCAAAACCATTAAAGCAATCTATTTCAAATACTACCTATTACCGTTTACAACTCCCTGACAACAATGCCAAAATGTTGGTGCAATTATTTGCATAATATATTACCAAACATAAAGTATCGACCGGGATTTGTAATCAGCAGAGTTCATGCACTATATGTGCCGATCACAGATAGGTTCATATGTCTGATGAGTGTAGCTCAATCAAGAAAACCATCAATAACAAAATACTATGTTTTCACACTTCAAAGATAACAGTCTTCACACAATTCAGAAATCAGAAAGAAAAACTCATAAACAAGCATATGATCTAACTTTCTTTCTTATGTGATGGACCTATTCATTGATGGCTCGTGAAAGGAAAATATGAACTTTGATTCTATCTCCTAGAGAAACTAAACTAACAACAATTAACACTTTGTTTTAGGATATCTAAATGCTTCCCACAACTTCAAACTTAGAAGAGAAAACTGATAACAAAACTTCTCAAGCAAATAGTGAATCAAAAGGTTCTTTATTAGGTGACAAATTTGTTCATTAGGGGCTTATGAAATGAAGAGATGAAATCAGATCTCGTTCCATGTAGCAATTGAAAACAGTAATCAACAATTCACTCGTAAACAAAAAGCAATCATAACTCTATTCACTCCAATCAAACCTGTGTAGTACAGAAAATAGTCAATATAATTGAGAGGCTTCATTATATGGTGCATGAAGGTGAGAGATGAAGTCTGATGGTTCCTGTACTTATTCAGAATAACACAGTCATAAATTCAAAACAACATCATTGTCTTACTTAACAATCCCACACATCTATCAAACTCTTATCAATTAAATATAAATATGCAGAAATGGAAATTAAAGTATATACTCTATTTGTTGTGTAACCATTTACTCACACTAATTCAAAATCAAATGAAATTGTGTTGTAATTAAAATTCATTTAAAATCATTTATAACACACCACTATTAAATGTTCATACTCACACAATTAACTCACAACACACAAAGACATGTACTGAGAGGCTTGGGCGATGGGCCCTTGCCGAACCAAGAAGGTGACTCTAAAGAAATTGCAGAATAAAACACTTTAATCATTCCCATGGATTACACAAAACAACATTTGCATTCCTTCAATTGATTTATTGAATCAACAGTTCAACATTTCATTTCCTAGCATAACATGTGTATCATTCTCTCAAGAACCAGTCTTACAACATAATGATTCCCCTCCTTAGACCTATGAGGTCTTACTTATACATAAAATCCATGGAGTAATGGATGAAACTGAATCCCCAAACTAAGAAAACAATTTTCACAATTTTAGGATAAATCCCACAAATCTGTGTTTTTTTATCAATTTGGCCAGATTCGAGTTAGGGCTCCACCCATATCTCCCAAACCAATTCTAATTTTGAAAATTTACCAGTGTTCTACTCAATTTTCTATATTGTAGACAAAACCCATATATTCGAATTTCTAGATCTGATACCATATGCACAGAAATCGATGCACAAGTTGGCAATTTGAGTTTTTTGCTAATTATGGAATAATCATTCCCCTTGAGCTGGAGGTCCACACGTGCGATCTAGGTGAATTATGACTCACATGTCCGCATGAAAATATCATTATGGACAAAACCCATGTGCCCGATTTTCTTCTAGAAACACTCAAAAATTTTGAATTATGTCTAGTACCAGATTAGCACACTTCGTACCGAATTAGAACAGTTAGTGCCAGAATCTTGTAGGTAGGGGTTTAGTACCGGATGAACACAATAATGACTATGGGTATCGGACCATCATGATGGTAGTACCATATGGTGATAGTACCAGAATAGGCACAATTTGGTGTCGGATGAAGCTGGTACCGGAAGAGGTTGAGAGTTGGTACTGGATGAAGCTAGCACCGGAATAGGTGGAGAGCTGGTACTGGATGAAGCGGAGAGATGGTACCGGATGGATATGGTACATGAAGAGGTGGAGATCTGGCATCGGATGAAGCGCATAGATGGTACCGGATGAAGCTGGTACCGAAAGAGGCGGAGAGCTGGTATCGGAATAGGTGGAGCCTTGGTACCATAATAGACTAGGTACCAGATCGCACCATAGTTGCAGTATCGGATCGTGTTATAGTTGTAGTACCAAAATAGTGAAGTACCAGATCAAGATTATTAAGATTCAAAGTGATTAGGATCATACATAATCAAGCATTTAATCAAATTAACTCAAGAAAACTAAACAAATCATGCCTTAATCATGAGTTACCTCTCTATGCATATTGACAAGGTCATCAAGTGTATTTGTGGAGGAAAAAATCAATTATATACACATAGCATAGGTAAAATAGGCTCAAATAGAGGGTAATAGAGGGTAATATAGGGTAATAAAGGTGTCAAAATGGAGACTCAACAGCTATTGTCATCTTGGATGGAGCCATTCCCGTACTTAGAAACTTCACAATTATAATACCCCAAGGTCAAGCCCCTATTGAATTGTAATTATGTTTATAGGTTGGTGAGCCGAGTAGTTTATAGGTTGGTGAGCCAAGTAGTTATAAGCTGAGAGACTTATGTGTTTATTAGGATGGTGAGCCAAATTCCAAGGCCAATGAGCTTGATTTTGTATATTTAAGTACTCGCATCATTAATAAAATTACACTATTGCATGTAGACCGACCACGAATAACAGTTATGGGGGACTAAGCTCCACTAGGTAGGGTAAGGGAGGGGGGCTAAGTGTCTAGGTCTAGGTGCTAAGCTAGAAGGGATTATCTCTAAGGGAATAATATTTTATTATTATTTCCCAAAGGTTATGGTTGACTTAAGCCATGTTGTCCTAAGTTCCTGGAAAAAAAGGGAACAAGTGCTAAGTGGAACTCATGCAACTTCAGGAAGACATGTGTCAACCTGGGCACATGCAGTTTATAGTTTAGGAATCCAGTTCATTGGGGGTTCGCTTCCCATTCGGGCGTTACTTCCCATCCTGGCATTGGGACCAGTTTGGAGTTTCCTCACAACCCTTCCGTTTCTCTGGAGGTATGTCACCTTCCCGATTGACCAGGGATTTACGCATTGAACCAGTTCTCCATCAGCATTGTCTATGTACCTAGTACACACCTTTGGAATCCTATAGTCATACTTGAGTTGTTCTGTGTGTCTCCGGTGAAGCTGAATGCATTTTTATTCACGTGAGCCGTGTTGTGTCTTAGTGTTAGGTCGTTGCCATTTTTGGTGTCCATAATTGTTTCCTATTGCTTTCATCACATGTATGATAGTTGAATTCTATTGCAGTATTTATTAGAAAATGAGTTGAAGAAGCAGGTTGTTAGGCCTATGAGAAAATCTCCTAGGTGAGAGAGTTTTTTGGGAAGTGAGTTCTCTTGGAAAGGATTCCCATAGCAGCTACAACACTTTGAGACTTTTGGTCCAGCCTATTGCCGAAGCCCAAGGTAAGGGAGGTGCACTAGCTGATGGACTTGTATTAGTGAAGGTGTACCCTCCTAGGGTGGAGCAAGCATGTGGGGAATGAGGGTCTGTGGGTTGTGGGCATAAGTGGCTCCTGCGATAAAAGATCCTTCATGTTGTTTTGTGCAACTTCATTTTTTTCCTTGCCAAGCCTAGAATTCCCTTTCCCAGAGGAGTTTAGTCTCAGCTTGGGGGTGACCCACTGTTGAGTGTGATGAGTAGTGTGGTCTAAGGCTGGGAGGTTCATGGAAGGTCTACATGCAGTTGGTGGTTTTACTCTAGTTAAAACATAAAGTATCATTTATGTGTTTAATTATGTATCTTATGCATGTCTGTGTTTCTTGAAATGTATCATGTGTTCCATTGCATGTGAACTTACTGTAAATTCCATTTGAATCTATATGGTAGCAATAACTCTATGTTAATTTTTTTAAGATTCATTAAGATGTGTGGTCTAAGGCTGGGAGGTTCATGGAAGGTCTGCATGCAGTTGGTGGTTTTACTCCAGTTAAAAGATAAAGTATCATTTATGTGTTTAATTATGTATCTTATGCATGCCTGTGTTTCTTGAAATGTATCATGTGTTCCGTTGCATGTGAACTTACTGTAAATTCCATTTGAATCTATATGGTAGCAATAACTCTATGTTAATTTTTTTAAGATTCATTAAGATGCATNATGTATGTATGTATGTATGTATGTATGTATGTATGTATGTATGTATGTATGTATGTATGTATGTATGTATGTATGTATGTATGTATGTATGTATGTATGTATGTATGTATGTATGTATGTATGTATGTCCCAAGAAGTGGTGTTTCCCAGCCTATTGGTGGTCGGGGATGTTACAATTTGGTACCAGAGCCATGGTTTCAACACTAAGCCTAGATGATCCATGTTATTAGTCAACAAGAAAAATATTTTAGAGTGAATTGTTGTCGAAAAGGACAAAATTTGAGGTTCAGAGCGTCTCTGGGTGCAAGAAGTGCGGCGATAGAATCTTTGACTCAAAAATCTCGAGAGAAATAATTTGAATTTTCTCATAAATGGGTGTGTTCGTGCTCTTTTCGTCAATGGGTGAGCAAAAAGGGAGCACTTACATGCCTAGTTGGGCTCTTCTAGTCATGACAGCTGTAATGCAAAAGGTTAGAAAGAAAACAATAAAGGTATCAACAAGAATTAAACAAAAACTAAATAA
>JASDQU010735589.1:221747-241944 GCA_032191745.1 Picea mariana | reverse complement strand
TCAAGGTACAATGTATGTAAAAATAAGAACTACAGTTGCTAGGCAACTGTGTCCTTCACTCCAAGACGACCTCGCAGAGAATGGAATTTCTTCTCAGTGAAGGTCTTGGTGAAAATGTCTGTCATCTGTTCTGCTGAAGGACAGAACTATACGTCAATGATCCCCTCATGTACCAAGTCCTGGATGTAGTGCATGTGGATCTTGATGTGCTTCATCCGCTGCCTATGAAATGGATCTCTGTAGAACTTCAGAGTGCTCTAGTTGTCACACCAAATGACGATCGGTCGATGAAACTGAATGCCCAAATCAGTGAGAAAATGTTGTAGCCACATAGATTGAATGGTTATGTTAAATATCCCTCTGTACTCTGCCTCGGCTGAAGATAGAGAAATGACAACTTGCTTCTTGCTTGACCAATAGATAGGCCTAGAACCAAGACTGAGTGAGTAACCAGATGTGGACTTGCAATCAATGTTATCGCCAGCCCAGTTGAAATCAGTAAAACCAATGAGATCTAATGTAGATTCTGCTGCATAATGAATCCCAAAGGTGATGGTGCCCTATACGTATCGAAGGATATGCTTTGTATCTTTCCAATGTAGCTCATGAAGCTCCTGCATGAACCTGGAAACTGTGCCAATTGCATATGAGAGGTCTGGTTTAGAGTGTGTGAGATGCAATGTAATATGCCAGATATAAAAAGTATGCAAAACATAAACAAAATGCTAGAAATGGCAGAATAACAGTAATATAACCAACATAATCTCCACAATAACACATAAATGATATAAGAACAACAACATAAATAACACTTTGATTCAGAAAGCAATGTTCACGGGCCTCTTCGATGGGGCAACCTCCAGTCGAGTAATGCTCTATTACAATAATCTCCAAGCTAGGGTTCTCATACCCTCGACTCCTATTTATACTAAATATGTCTATCAAAAGAAGCATCTAGAGGAAGATCCTTCTAGAAGCGAAAGCTTCTATTAGGTCTCCTTACATCCGCCTTATTCTATTTAATTGAAAGGCCTTATTAATATTGACCTTTATTACATCTGAATATATTTCTCTACCTATGTGTGGGTTAGGACCCTAACATGTCCGCCCCCTTAAAAACAACCTTGTCCTCAAGGCTTGAGATGTGAAAACTGCTGCAGAATGGTAGTTGGTTCCCAAGTGGCATCTACTAGAGTTGTATCTTTCCATTGGACTAGCACTTCCTTTCTAGTTCTCTAACATAGGAAAAGCTCATGCTAGTCCAAAACTGCTTCTGGCTATAGCCAAATGGATCCTTCTTTAGCTAACTAGAGAACGTTGGTTTGAATTTGGCACCTAGTTCCAATCACCTTCTTTAAGCATGAAACATGAAAAATAGGATGTAGCTTCGAATGACAGGGCAGAGATAACTGATAGGTGACTAGTCCCACATGCTTGAGAACTGTATAAGGACCATAAAATTAGGGCGCTAGATTTTGACAATGCTTGGCCTTGAGGGAAGTTTTCTTGTAAGGTTGTAGTCGCAGAAACACCTGATCCCCTTCTACAAATTGACGTTCAGAGCGACCTTGATCTGCTTGTTTCTTCATGCCATTCTATGCCATTTCCAAGTTCTCTTTAAGGGTACAAAGAATATCCTCTTGAACTGTAAGTGTTTGGTCAACTGCTTGGACCTTTGAGGTACCTGGTACGTATGAGAGAACTGAAGGTGGCTTCTGTCCATATATTTCTTCAAAAGGAGTCATGCGTGTAGCTGTATGGTAGGAAGTGTTGTACCACCATTTAGCTAGGGGTAACCACTGAGCCCATTGATTTTGATTTTCAAAAGAAAAACACCTTAGATATGTTTCCAAAAACTTGTTGACAACTTATGTTTGACCATCGGTCTGGGGATGATAAACTATGCTGAGATGCAATTGGGTTCCCTATAGCTTGAATAGTTCTTGCCAAAAATTTCTTGTGAAAGTTGGGTCACGATCAGAAACAATAGAGTGCGGCATGCCATGAAGCTTGAAGACCTGGTCCATGAAAATTTGAGCCACTATGGATGCAGTAAATGGGTGTTGAAGAGCACATAAATGAGCATACTTGGAAGGTGATCAAAAACCACCATTATGACTGATTTATTTCTTGATTTGGGTAAGTCGGTAATAAATTCTAGAGAGATATCCTTCCAAATAGCAGGTGGAATCGAAAGCGGTTGTAGTGTGCCCGGAGATTTGATTGTTTCTCCCTTGTTGCATTGACACACCTCACATTCAATGACAAAATTACGGATGTCCTGTTTCATACCATCCCAGAAAAAAGAACGTTTGACCCTATCATAGGTTTTGGTGAACCCAGAGTGCCCCACTATGGGTGTAGCATGAAGCTTAGAAAGTACCATGGATTTAAGCTTTGATTGTTTACTTAAATACAAATAGCCTTTGTATCGAAGCTCATCCTGGAGCTAAGAGTACCCTGGGGGAACTGGAGCATTGGAATGCAATTACTGGATTAGATGCAAACTTTTGGGATCTTGTAGCCATTCCTGGCAAACAACTTGGAGCCAATCTGGTACAATGAAGGAAAGAGAAAAAAGGGATCCTTCTTCTTCATATTTTCGAGAAAGTGCATCCGCCACCACATTGTATTTTCCTTTCTTGTAAATGATCTCATAATCATATTTAAAGAGCTTATTCACCCATTTTTTTTGCTCCAGGGAGGAAATGCGTTGTTCGAGAAAATACTTGAGGCCTTGATGGTTTGTCTTAATTTAGAAACGTTGCCCCAAGAGATAAGGGTGCCACAGATCAACGACATGAAGAATAGCCAACATTTCCTTTTCATATATGGGTTTGAACAGATTCCTTTCAGATAGTTGCTTGCTGGTAAAGGCCAAAGGTCGACCCTCTTGCATAAGGACAACACCAATTCCTTTCCCTGAGGCATAACATTCCAACACAAAGGTCTTTGTGAAATCAGGAAGGGCTAGAACCAGAGTGGTGCACATGGCCATATTCAAGGTTTGAAAATCTTGAGCAGTGGTTGGAGTCCAAGTGAAAGAGTTATTTTTTAGGAGAGCAGTGAGAGGTGCTGCAATCTTTCCATAATTCTTAACAAACTTGCGATAATATCCTATTAAGCCTAGAAATCCATGCAAGTTTTTGAGAGTCTTTGGGTGAGGCCAATCTTGCATAGCTTAAATCTTTTTTGGATCTGCCTTGACACCATCCTTGCCAACCAGATGACCCAAGTATTCTACTTCAGAGGCACCAAAAGCACATTTAGACTGTTTTAGGAAAAGTTGGTGCTGAGAGAGTAGATGGAGAACTCAATCCACATGAGTAAGATGGTCTGCCCAGGTTTTGCTATAGATGAGGATATCATCAAAGAAAACTAAGACAAAATGACAAATAAAGGGATGAAAGACATGATTCATGAGGCTTTGGAAGGTGGAGGGGGCATTACACAAGCCAAAGGGAATGACCAAAAACTCATAGTGGCCCTCATGAGTTCGAAAGGCAGTCTTAGGAATGTCTGCCTCTTTCATATGTATCTAGTGATAGCCCGAGTGAAGATCAAGTTTAGTGAAGAATTGGGAAGCACTCAATTCATCTAGGAGGTCATCAATGACAAGAATGGGAAATTTGTCTTTAATGGTCAGTTTGTTGAGGGCACAGAAGTTAGGACACATTCGCCAAGAACCTTCTTTATTCAGGACCATGACTACAGGAGAAGAGTAAGGGCTCATACTAGGGCGGATAATGCCTGCAGTAAGGAGTTCCTGGACCATTTTCTCAATTTCATTTTTTTGTGAAAAGGGGTGGAGATACAAATGAATATTGGGAGGAAGGCTGTCGAGTACAAGGGGAATGGAATGATCATGAACACCATGGGAAGGAGGGAGTCCTTGGGGAGTGGAAAATACCATTTGATGTTTAGAAAGGAGGGCTTGGAGGTCTTGCAGCACCAAGGGTGTCTCTGTTGATTGTATGGCATGGAGTTGGGCAATGACACCAGAATGACCTTTTTTGAGCAGCTTTTCCATGCGATGGGAACTAATGATATCAGGGGAACCAACTGTGATGCCTTGGAATTTATATTGGTGGCCTTCCTGGTCGAATTGCATGGTTAATTCCTTAAAATCCATGAGAATTGGACCCAAAGTCCTGAGCCAGTCTGCACCCAACACAATGTCACAACCGCCCATGTCGATAACAAACATATGGGATTTTAGATGGTAGTCACCGATTTGGAGACGCACATTTTCACAGCACCCTCCACATTTCATGGAACCACCATTGGCAATCATGATTTGGAAATTGTTGATGGCATGGATGTAGCAATGATTTTCTTGGGCAATGCGGCGATGAATAAAATTATGGGTGCTTTCACTATCAACCAAAATGATGACCTTCCGATTCTTGATGTAATCGATTAACTTGAGGGTTTGGGGAGAGAAGAAGCCAGTGAGAGCATTGAGGGAAATGACTGGTTCTACTTCGGGAGGGTCTGAGGGAGGGGTTATGTGAGTGGTTTCAGGTAACTCAAACACAAGGGGAGTTTCAACATCCTCTTCCAAAATATCCTCATAGATGGCCATAAAAAGATTTTTTTCCTTACACTTGTGGCCCGAGAAATATTTGTCACCACAATTATAACAAAGGCCTTTGAGTTGGTGTTCAACCATTTCATCCCTGGTCAATTTTTGGATCTTTAGTGGGGCGAAGGGAGTAGTGGGATTTACGGGTTTAGGGTGAGGGATAAAGGAGGGTTTTCGGTTTTGAGAAGATAGAGTCTGTTGTGATTCTTTATCTCTTTTAGTAGCCTCCACCCAACTCGAAGGTCGAGCCACGAGGACATGGGCATGAATCTCATCCTTGAGGCCACTGATAAAACACTCTCGAAAAGAATCATTAGTCATGCCCTCGGTTCGAAAAGCCAGGTGCTCAAAGGCAGCTATAAAGTCTTCCACTGTTCCTGATTGTTTTAACTTTGTCAAACGGCCCAAATGGTTGGTGTTAGTGTCGAAGCGTTCATAAAGCTCAGTCACAAATTGTGTCCAAACAATATACCCTTGATGGGAATTTTTTCTCCATTGCCACCATTTCCAACGTTCTTGATCTAGATGGAGAACACCATACCTGAGTTTGGCCAAGTCATTTGTAATGTCGTATAAACAGAAATAATGTTCCATTTGGGTTACCCAACCAGTGGGGTCCGAGCCATCAAATTTGGTCACATCCACCCGCGGAAGGCATAGGTCACATTGAAAGTGATGGTGTTGAAAGTTATGGGAATGGGAGGAATGTTCACCTTTAGTCTTTAGAGGTGCATCAGAGAAAGGGTCATATGTACGGATCTTCAGTTTGGTGCAGAGTGATGAAAAGACAGATTCAAGTTGGGTGGTCAGTTCTTGTTTGAATTCCTCCATTGAGGATTGCATGGTTGTATTTATGGTTGTATGGATGGTTGTATCGATGGAGGCAACATTGGCACTGAGTTGTTTCACTTCTTTTTGGGTCTCGAGGAGACCAGATTGCAAGCTATTGAAGCGAGCTTCCAAGTCTTGGCTATGGGTATGGGCCATGAGGATGGGGTAATTGAAAAGGGGTGGGCGGGGTCAAAAATTTGGCCAAAAAATGATATGGATGAATGTAATAAGCACGAAGAGATGAATCCAATGGAATAGGTCTCAAATAATGGTGAAACAATTTCCAGACCATTTTTTTTTCACACCTGCAGAGTTATACTCCGGTATGAAGAATACTGCAGAGACGAAATCCCCAAATGCTTAACTAGGAAGAAAAGTGTAGTGATTTGGAAACCCGAACACAGTTGCATGGCAACAGATCTTGTTTGTTTTAATTTGTTTATGTTTCTATCCCCCAAGGGTTAGGTATTCAAGGGTTCTACAGACAAGGGTTTTCCCTGTGCTATAGCTCTCTGATATATGTGCGGGGTCCAACAGTAGTACTCGGCCCAATATCTCAGGGCACTAACTAAAGAGGATAGAATGTACCCTTAGCCATACTACCTGACTACCCAGGTACTAGAGAGTATCTTTTCAAGTGTTGTTCTTAGTGGCACTATAATAGTCAGGAGGTCGATCGGTTTATCTAAATAGGGCTTCAAGAAATCTAGACCGATCCGTACACAGGTGTTTTTTGATGCACTACCACTTGAAGGGTACCAACAGGGGTTACAAGGGTGTCCAACAGATGTGCGCTTAAGAACCACTTGTATTTCTTGCATGTATGAATCCCTCAATCGCGGGTTTATGTGCATAATGACAGATCTCTGTGGATTAAAGATACCGGAATATGTTTCTACCCTGAAAAAAATTTCCCACAATTTCTACCAAGAAAAGTGCTCTAATACCACTTGTAATATACCAGATATAAAAAGTATGCAGAACAAAAATAAAATGCTAGAAATGGCAGAATAACAGTAATATAACCAACATAATATCCACAATAACATAGAAATGATATAAGAACAATAGGAATAACACTTTGATTCAAAAAGAAATGTTCATGGGCCTCTTCGAGGGGGAAAATTCTAGTCGAGCATCACTCTATTACAATAAAATCGAAGATAGGGTTCTCATACCCTCGACTCCTATTTATACTAAATATGTCTATCAAAAGAAAAATCTAGAGGAAGATCCTTCTAGAAGCGGAAGCTTCTATTAGGTCTTCTTACATCCACCTTATTCTATTTTATTGAAAGGCCTTATTAATATTGACCTCTATTACATCTTAATATATTGCTCTACCTATGTGCGGGTTAGGACCCTAACATACAAAAAGCTCCCCACTAGCTGTCTGTACAGTTTGTTGTCAACCAATGGAGTCCCCCCGCCATCCTCAAGTTTGACTCCTGATAGGAACGGAGTCGGAGTAGACTTGCAGTCTATCATGTGAAATATCTCAAAGAGATCTCATGCATACTTGTCCTGAGATAGTTTGATGCCTGATGCATCCTGATTGATCTCGATTCCAAGGAAGAAGTGTAGCGGACCCATGTCTATCATCAAAAACCTGTCATGTAGAATCCTCTTGACTGCAACAATCGCTGAAGTCAAGCACCTGATGATCAACAAATCATCGACATACATAACTAAAATTAGAAGTGAATCAGCCGTCCTGAGCATGTAGACATTCGGGTCTAATTTACAACATACAAAGTTTTGTGACAACAGATAGGAATCCATCTTGGTATACCATGCCCTTAGAGCCTGCTTGAGGCCATAAAGTGACTTCTTCAGTCGACAGACCAAAGATGAGTCCTGCATAAATCCCTGGGGATGCTCCATGTAGATCTCCTTGGAGAGATCATTGTGAATAAATGTATTCTTCATGTCCATCTGATGGACTTCCCATCCCTTGGCTACCGGAATGGCAAGTTCCAATCGTATGGAATACATCTTCACTACTGGAGTGAAGGTCTCATCATAGTCAATACCATGAACCTGCTGAAAGATTTTGGCAACAAGGTTGGCTTTGTATTTGATAATTTGTCCATCTTCTACGCTCTTGGTCCTGTAGACCCATCTGCATCTGACAAGTTTCTTTCCAGAAGGAAGGGGAACCATATCCCAAGTTTGGTTCTCAAGGAGGGAGTTGTACTCCTCCTGCATGGCAGATTCCCAAAAGGGATTTCTAGCAGCCTCGCCATAAGACTGTGGATCTGAAGATTGAACCAAGAAAAGATGCCTGGAAGGCAATGGTTCAGTGGCAGTGAGTGCAATAGGAGGCTCCTTGAAATCAGATTGAGTCCTCCTAGTATCGTCCGAATCACCAACGAGATCCCCTGCATCCTAAAGAGTAGTTCGTGCCCACTTGGGCCTCTTCTCTGGCTCTGCAATTGCATATGGATGCTCTAACTCTGAATCTGACTATACTAACTCTGAATCTGAATCATATGAGGCCTTTGAATCATAACTATCTTCTGAAGAAGAGTCGTCATGTGCATGCTCATCATCTCAGACAGGTGGAAGAGTGAAGATGTCTGCATGCGGCTGCTGAGGTACATGCGAGATACTTTTCTCGAATTGGAAACTATGCTCAATGATGAGCCGGTCTGAGGAAATATCAATAAGCCAATATACCTTTACACCATTGGGGTATCCAACAAAAATGCACTAAGTTCTCTGTGGATCAAGTGTGTTCCTCTTTTCAGAGGGAATCCAGGCCCATGCACGAGAACCAAAAATGCGAAAGTGGGTCACTTCCAGTTTGAGGCCACTCCTAGCCTTTTAGGGGGTCTTATCCTTGACATATCTATGGGGAGATCTATTTTTGATGTATGTTGAACAATTAAGTTCTTTGGCCCATAGTCTCTGTGGTAGTGACTTTGCATGCAACATGGAAGATGCCATCTCCTTTAGAGATCGGTTTTTCTGCTCAACAACTCTGTTTTGCTGCGGAGTATAGGTAATTGTGTGTTGCAACTGAATCCCTGCCCCATGGAAAATACTATGGATCTCATGATTCACATACTCTCCCCTGTTATCAGTTTAGAGGACTTTGATCTTTTTTCCGGACTGTGTCTCAACCAAAGCTTTGAAATCTTTGAGGTGTTGAGAGACCTCAGATTTTTGCCTGAGAAAGTAGATCCAAGTAAAACGTGAGAAATCATCAACAAAAATGAGAACAAACCTCACTTTGCTGATGGATGGATTTGGAAAAGGACCCATAAGGTCACGGTGGATCAGATCTAAAGGTGTGGAAGCTCGCTGAGACTTTCCCTTGTCGAATTTCTCTTGAGGGTGTTTTCCAAGAACACATCCCCCACACACTCCCTTGGAGAAATGGATGTCTGGTGGACCATCAACCAATCTGTGCTTGCTAAGCTGTTGCATGTATCTAAAATTCAAATGTCCAAACCTTTCGTGCCATATCCTACTACTTTCGTCAGCATGAGTAAGCAGTAAATAAGAATCAGGTTCAATGAATTCAAAGAATGTATACAATCTAGATTGATGATTTACCTCACCAGTAGCAACCCTGGAGTTGGTTTGCATGACGTAGATGTCCACGGAGTTTGGTGTGAATATGAATTTCTTTTCGGTGCCTGAATTAGTCATCTGATACATGGAGAGAAGGTTGACAGAAATCTTGGGAACATGCAGCACATTCTCAAAGCTTCCATTGGTGAGTTCAATCCTTCCTTTGCCGGTGACCTCGATAAAAGAGTTGTCCCCCATCAAAATAGGAGGACCTTTTCATGCATCCAATGAAGAATAGAATGCTTCTGAGGCATCCATGTGATGTGATGTGAGGCATCCAAGCATCGAGAGAGGAGTTGATTGCAATCAAGGCATGGCTAGAATTGCCTTTCTTGGAATTCAGATCTTCTGGCTTCTTCTTCTTTGCACCCTCGGGGATGCGATCTTCAAGGTTGTTTTTCTGAAGTATTTGAGACATCAGATATATTTGTTTTTGCATGCATGCAGATTCTGAATGGAATCCTTTGTGACAGTATGTGCATTTTCCCCCTTTTCTTCCCTTTTCTCCATTGGATCCGGAGGCATCGGTGAAGGGTTTTGTGTACCCTTCCTTATTTGAATGTGCATGAGATTTCATTCTGTCTTTATCTTTATATTTCTGATATTTGTGGCTTCCATCATGCACAGTGAGTGCATGCACCCTTGGGCCTTTGATTGTGCCCATGTTGATGAGCTTGGTTTCCTCTTGTGTCAAGGATTCGATAAAGTCCTCAGGAGAAGGCATCTTCTAGGTGGTTCCAGAGGTGAATCTGACAATATGTAATGTATATATGAATACAGATAATTTAAGACTAATCTTGGAGAGAATGGTGAGAACCATTTGTTTCTCCTCCTTCGATTTATCAACCCCGTAAGCTTTGAGTTGCGATAGTAAATCCTTGAATTTTGTAAAGAAATCTTGGATATTTTCGAAGATTTTTGGATCCAATGTGAGAAGATCCACCTCCAGCATGTGTCCCCATATCTCATCCTGTTTTCCAAAGATCCCTTCCAATATGGTCCAGGCTTCATTGGGAGTCTTACAGGAAGATATATGAAAAATGAGATCGAGAGAAATAAGACTGCAAATTGTTCCGAGTGCCTCATCCATGCGATTTAAGTACTTGGATTTTTATATGGCTGATGTTAGCTCTGTATCTGTATTCATGGTTAACATGTACAACCCTTTGTATCGGATATGTATGGCTATTTTCTCCTTCCATGAAAAATATTTGTAAGGTGTAAGAATGAATTCTTTTTGGAATTCCATCTTTCCGCTGTCTTCAATCTTTTGTACCTGCAAAAAATTTTGGTGTAGATTTTTCTTATAAGTTCGTCAACTCTGATACCATGTAAATGTGTTGAACCTACAAATAATAGATCTATATAAAAAATAATACACATTTGCAGAGAGAATTGGAGAAAGAAGAAGAAGGAGAGAAAGAATGAAAGAATTCTCATTAACCGTTGTGAAAAATGAATAATTTACACATGATATACTCTATATATCTTAATGAGTTTGACTTGAGGTGAACCAATGTGTTGTACTGGTGGTCTAGAGTGATATGGACACACACCAACAATTACAGGAGTGAACTTCTACCTATTCTAGTCTCTTAGGCAGTTACAGGAGTGAATTGCCACCTAGTTGAGTTAACTAGTCAACTAGTCTCCAGTTAACTGACTGAACATAGAGTAGTGAGGAGTTAACTTGGGAATCAAGGATAATGCACCACTCTGGTGATGATACCAAGGCAAGGTAAAATTATCATGGTTATGATCCCAATGTTGCATGGTGATGATCCCAATGCAACATCTAAACTCAACTCAACTAGTCAAACTGAAGTGTCAACTGAAAGAGAATATTCTCCAGGTCGAATATTCTCCCCTAAAATATAGGAGACCAGATAATGACTAATTATGACTAACAAACAAGGAATAACCTTAGGAAAAAAAAATCCTAGGTGTGTGTGAAGTAACTCTGACACTTCAAAACTTCTTTCACTACGATGTTGATCTGCTTGTTGTTTCATGCGATTTTGTGCCATGGTCAGGTTGTCCTTTAATATTTGGAGAACTTGTTGTTGATGCTTGATGTGATATTCTACTGCTTGAACCTTATATTTTTATTTTAGAGAAGAAGTGATGTGACGCAGGTGCGCCCGTAAGGCACATCTTCTCACAGGATCTTTCCTCCTTCCTCAGCCTGAAGAACTGAAAGGTTATTCTATTTCCCTATCAGAAAATTTTTCATCCACAGCGACTCTCTCATGGGGTCTCCCTTTCTTACAAATAAACGCTGGCCTTTTACTCTATTATCGGGGTTCCTCCTATTGTGATTCTGGCACTTGCGATGTCCAAACAATTTGTTTCACCGATCCTCGATCCCCGATACACTCCCCTGCTGCCTTAGCCTCCCAGGCTAAGCCTTTTGTCCACGTGACCATTTCTCATAAGACCACCGTCATACCTCCCATCGGGGTTTCATACTTTCCACGGCACAAAATTCCATTGCTTCTCTTTGACAAGCTTGAAAGCCTTATCCCTCTTGAGCTTCTCACAACTTTCAACCTCAAAGAGGGTCCTTGCACGCACTCCTTGCAACAATCTTCAGATATTTTCAAAATATCTGAGAACTCCTTGACTCTGCGCACACCTGTAGCAGCAGTCCTTGAATTCTTAACTCAGATTCACAAATGAGACTTTCCTTAGCCTGCACACTTCTTTCATGGCTTCTATAACCCAATTTCACTTCTGGGTGAATGAGAACAAGAGTTCAACTATCTTAGCCTTCTATCAACGCACTCCCTGCAGATGACTTCAACTGCACTCCTTGCAGGAATCCTTGCTCAGATAGAGCAACAATTGAAACTCATTCTCTCTACCCTTCATACTTCAACTTAGAACATGAAATCATATACACAACATATCAAGCATATGTATAACAGGAATCAAACATTCATGAGCGTATCAATCAACACACATACACAGAGAACAACACAACGCCATGAATCTGAATCAACTTCTTCTATTAATCCAAATAACTGTACATGGGTGTTTCTACATAGCTCTCTGCTTCTCTTCTCAATGCTCAGGATTATGTTACAATGCACAATGAGGGTGTCTATATCCCGTTTCCCTCTTGCATTCTCAAACAGTCTAATCTAGAATTAAATTCCTATCTACCTGCATTAACTACTATAAATGCTTCCATATACTTCAGACGAGAGCGGGGCACTCAAGGTATGATTACATTATACCAAGGCCCCTTCATTAAATGATCTCATTTATATTTGGTGCACCAACTTCAAGAGAAAATTCAAAAATTTGGCTGGGCTTGTCCAGCTGTCCTTTGTCTTCCGCGTTGGCTTGCTTGACGTGAGGGATGCTCCTGCATCATACTCCCTCGCTTGAAAACTTTCATGGGCTCCTCTCCATGAGCTCTTGCATGGTCTGTCCATGCTTCAGAATCTCTGCTTTAGTCTCCCAACTGGCATCTTCAATTGGATGGCCCTTCCACTTGACCAAATATTCAAAATATTCTTTCCTTCTGGTCTTCTTACCCACTCGTTTATCCAGTATCTGCTCCATCTGTGGCTTCTTTGCAATTGGAATCTGCTTCTACCACTGAACCTTTGGTTATTCACCTTCTGATCCTGTTTCCTCAAGTTTATATGGGTATAAATCTGAGACATTGAATATCGGAGAAATTCCGATCCCATCGGGTAATTCAATCTCATAAGCATTTTCTCCCATTTTCTTCAAGACCTTGCATGGTCCAATTTTCTTCATCTTCAATTTATTGTATGTTCCTCTTGGGAACCTTTCCCTTCTCAAATGTTCCAGAACTAAGTCACCAACCTCAAACTAGAGTCATCTTCAATGCTAATCTGCTCTCCGCTTATACTCCTGACTTGAATTCTACAGTCGCTCCTTCACCCGGCTATGAAGTTCTTTCATTGCCTCCGCGAATTATTCTGCACTAGCGCTCCTAGTAACAGTCTGTTCTGAATCTCTGAATTCAGAAAATCCTCTTGGCTGCATGCCATATACAATCTGGAATGGACTCTATCCTATACTCCTATTCACTGAGTCGTTATACGCAAACTCTGCCTGTGGAAATTTATTGTCCCAACTGTTGTGGTGCTCTGCCACCAGGCTCCTCAGCAAGTCTCCTAGACTTTTGTTTACCACTTCTGTCTATCCATCCATCTGAGGATGATAAGCTAAACTAAATAAAAAGTTAGTTCCCAGCTTCTTCCATAAGGTTCTCCAGAAATTCCCTATGAAATTTGTATCTCTGTTCGAAACTATACTCCTTGGTAAGTCGTGAAGTCGAACGACTTCTTTGAAAAACAGATTCACGATGTGCGTCGCGTCACTGGTTTTCTGACATGGGATAAAATGTGCCATATTGTAAAATATATCCACTACCACAAAGATCGAATCAAATCCTCTTTGCGTCCTTGGCAATCCCAATATGAGATCCATGCTAATTTCATCCCATGGCCTCTCAGGTATGGGCAATGGTTGATAAAAACCCGCATTCTGCTTCCTTCCCTTTGAATGCTGGCAAATTCTGCATCTGTCCACAAACCTCTTGACCTATGACCACATCCCTGGCCAAAAGTATGACTCGCTCAGCCTCGCGAATGTCTTATCATGACCAAAGTGTCCGGCCAATCCTCCGTTGTGTTTCTCCTTCAACAAATTCTCCCTCATGGAACAATTCGGAATACACAGTTGATTGCCTTTGAATAGCAATCCTTCTTGGATCATGTATTCGGCCCATTTACTGCTATCTCTAAGAACTGGATTCTCAACTGCTTCATACACTTCCTTAAAGTTTGGATCATCTGCGTACATGTCTCTGAGATCATCAAAACCTAACGTCTTGACTTTTAACTTCTGCAACAACAAACAATTCCTGCTCAAAGCATCCGTAACCTTGTTAGAAGTACCAGAAATATGTTTTATCACAAAAGTGAAATTCTGCATGTATTCAACCCATTTAACATGCCTTTGATTCAACTTTTCCTATTGAGAAACAAACTTCAATGCATGGTTATCACTATATAAAACAAATTCCTTTGGAATCAAATAGTGCCTCCATTTCTTCAATGCCTGGATGATGGCATAAAATTCCTTATCATATGTGGAATACTTCACCTTCACTTCATTCAACTTCTCGCTAAGATATGCAGTTGGTCTGTCATCTTGACTTAAGACTGCCCCTATTGCAAACCCGCTTGCATCACATTTTACCTGGAATGTCTTTTGGAAGTCCGACAACACCAGAATTGGTTGTTCCGTAATCTTCCGTTTCAACAAATTGAAACTCTTCTCATCCTCTTTAGTCCAGTGAAAATATTTATGTCTTTTCTTCACTGTATCCATCATCACTGCACTAATTCCACTGAAATTCCTAATGAATTTTTGGTAGAAACTAGCCAACCCATGAAAACTTCTCACCTCAAATATGTTCTTCAGTGATGGGCAATTTTTGATTACCTCCACCTTATCTGGGTCCATCCTCAATTCATCTATAGAAATAACAAACCCCAAGTAAACGAGCTCTGTCTTCATGAATGAGGACTTCTTCATGTTTATCAACAACTTCTCTTCCTGTAATCTCTTCATCACAGTGGCTAAATGCTTCAGATGTTCAACTTCCGTTTTACTAAAAATCAGTATATCATCCAGATATACGATAACAAATTTTCCGATGAAATCTTTCAGGACTTCATTCATCAACCTCATAAAGGTACTTGGTGCATTTGTTAAGCCAAATGACATAACAAGCCATTCTTACAAACCTTCGTTTGTCTTGAATGTTGTTTTCCATTCATCACCTTCTCTCATGCGGATCTGGTGATATCCACTCTTCAAATCAATTTTTGAAAAAAAAAATTCTCCACTTAAACAGTCCATCAGATCATCCATTCTTGGCAATGGGAATCTGTACCTGATAGTTATTTTGTTAATGGCTCTTGAATCAGTGCACATCCTCTAGCCTCCATCTTTCTTCGAACTGAATACCATCGGAACAACACACGGACTCAAGCTTTCCTTGACCAAACCTTTGTCCAACAAATCCTGGACTTGTCTTTTGACCTCTTCATTCTCCTGCGGCGTCAATCTGTATGCGGCTTTGTTTGGTAAACTGGATCCGGGTATGAGATCGATATGATGACTCACACTTCTCATTGGTGGAAACGAATGAGGTAATTCATCCACTACAATATCAACGAACTCTTCCAGTAGTTCCTGAACTTCTCCTAGTAAATTGTCCACTCTTGTGCTAGTTAGAACAATCTTCGATTTTCTGACCACAAAGAATTGTGGTTCCTCCTTCTTCTTAACCTCCGTAAGAAGTTCCTTCCCACTCATGAGAAGTATTGTGTTGCTTACTTCCAGTTTCACTTCCTTATCCTTAGTTGGATGCAACATATGAGTTCTCCCATTCTTCTCCAGGGTGTATGTGTTCATCCTCCCATCATGAATCACATTCCTATCATATTGCCATGGCCTACCCAACAATAGATGACAAACATCCATAGGAATAACATCACATAAAATCTTATCATTATATCCTCCTATCTTAAATTCAACTAAACATTGTTTGGTGACATTTACCTGATGTCATTTTTGTAGCCACGAAACTTTATATGGACTTGGATGATTAGTAGTTTCCAGCTCCATCTTTTCTACCATCTCAGTTGAAATGAGATTATCCATGCTACTGCTGTCCACAATGACCTTGCACACTCTATCCTTGGTCTTGCAAGCAGTCCTAAAAAGACTGTTTCTTTGGGCTGAGCTTTCCATTTCTTTCTTTGGTGTCAAAAGGACTTTTCACATCACCAGTGATCTTCTACCTTCAGCGTATTCTGCCTCAACATCTCGCCTCTATGCCTCGACAATGTGAGTCTCTCCAACCTCTTTCCTTTTATCAGGACACTCATAAGACTTGTGCCCGTTCTTTCCACTTGTGAAGCATGTGATTACTCCACCTATCCTTCTTCCTCTACCTCTAGTATGAGGAAAAGTGTTGTTATCAGCATAATCTCCTCTCTTCTCATTATGCTGTCCTCTCCGTTCAGCATATCGCTGCCCTCACTGTGAGGTTCCACCTCTCTCTATCCGAGTCTGAGGTTTCTTCCAGTCGTCCCTGGCCTTCTAGGTTCTTTCCTAGGCAACTAATTTTCCCCTGGGCTGACTCCTGCCTCGGCCCCTCTGACTTTTCTTTCGGCTCAGTTTCTCTTTTGCTTTCAAAGCCATTTGATAATAATCCTCCACCGTTCGGATGGTTTCCATACTCATTTTATCATGAATGTCATATCTCAGGCCATTCATATACCTGGCCACTTTTTCGTCATTTCTTTCGCAATGACCTACCCTGATATTCAACCTGTAAAACTCTTCAGTATATTCCTTTACTATCATCAACTTTTGTCTCAGGTTCTGCATCCTCCTGAATAGAGAAATTTGATAGTCCCTGGGAATGAATTTTTCCTTCATCTTTGCAATCATCCTATCCCAGCTCTTAATTTTCTGCTTGCCTTGGCAACGCCTGTCAGCTTGTAGTTCATCACACCACAAGGCTGCATGTCCTTTTAATCTCGTGACGACATGCCTGAGTTTCTTGTCCTCTTCGATATATTCATAGTCAAAATAGGTGTCTAGAGATCTAATCCAGTCTAGAAGCTCTTTTACATCCAGATTTCCCTCATAAACTAGAATTTCCATTTTCACCTTTGCACTCATTCTTGCAATAGCTTTAAGTAATATTTCATTTTTGGACTCACTGATATCTCCTACATCATCTTTGTGCCTTTCTCTTATCTCCATGTCCACAACTCTAGCGCGTAAGTTATGTAGATATCTTTCCTCTTCTGGATTTTTCACTTCTCTACCCCTTCCTCTGGGCGTTTCCCTTTCCTCCTCTGGATTAGGTGACTTCCTATATCTTCTCCTTGGTGGCATGGTGAATTCTCCTTTTTCTCTACTACAGAAAGAAAAGAATCTTTTCTAAGCTCTGATACCACTTGACGCAGGCGCGCCCGCAAGGCACGTCTTCTCATAGGATCTTTCCTCCTTCCTCGGCCCGAAGAACTGAAAGGTTCTTCTATTTCCCTATCGGGAAATTTTTCACCCACAGTGACTCTCTCATGGGGTCTCCCTTTCTTACAAATCAACACTGGCCTTTTACTTTTTTATCGGGGTTCCTCCTATCGAGATTCTGGCACTTGCAATGTCCAAAAAATTTGTTTCACTGATCCCTGATCCCTGATACACTCCCCTGCTTCCTTAGCCTCCTAGGCTAAGCCTTTCATCCACGTGACCGTTTCTCATAGGACCACTGTCATACCTCCCATCGGGGTTTCAGACTTTCCAATGTCCAAATAATTATGTCCTCAGGATTCACGATCCTTTGAACCCCGATTCTCCGCTATGCTGATAGCTGGCCCCTTGAATGACACTTCCCACTTCTCTGATATGCTGACAGCTAGCTCCCATAATAGAACTTCCCCCCTTATCGGGATTTCGAACTTCACGATTCCAATTTGCATAAACACCTTGTCACTGGGATTCCTGATATCTCGATGACCCAAATGCCAATAGACTCCTTCCTGTCAGGACTTTCCCCGATCACTCCATTTTCTGCCACACATCCCCTCAATATGGATGGTTCAGATTAACTCTCAAAATTTTGAGACTTGTGATGTCCCAATTTTTACAGCCATAGGAACACCGATATCCCGACGTGCCAATATACCGACTCTCTTCGGATTTCTGACACCTGTCTCCCCAAATGGACAGCTCAGATTATACTGGGGTTTCCACTATGGACTTCCCCGAACTCCTATCCACGGGAATGCTGATATCTTGAATCCTGATGCCTCGATCTCCGCCACGTGTCTCAACTGACAGACGGTCCAGATCTTCCCTCAGACTTCACCCAAACGCAAAGTCTAGCCACTTCACTTGTATGAACCTCGATGACCAAAATCCCGATGTCTTCTCAGGGGTTTTTCTCTACTCACAGGGACTTAAATCCTGTGCAACTCCTATCGAACTGGATGGTTGACGGCTAACTGACCAATGATCTGACGGCTCACGACCCCTCGAGCTTGGACTCCAAACATGGCCATAACCTCCTCGCTTCTTTAGCAGATCCAACGGCTGGTGGGATTTCACAAATCCTCTCCACAAGATCCTGACTGTCGATTTCCTCCCTTTGGAGATTCCTTGGGAATGACCAAGTATTCCTCCGTGGAACTTGTCTACCTGCAGTGCAACTATGCAACACCTATTTAAACACTCCATGGCACAAAATTCTAGTGCTTCTCTTCGACAATCTTGAAAGCCTTATCCCTCCTGAGCTTCTCACAACTTTTAACCTCAAAGAGGGTCCTTGCATGCACTCCTTGTGGAAATCTTTAGAGATTTTCAAAATATCCGAGAACTCCTTGACTCTGCACACACCTGCAACAACAGTCCTTGAATTCTTCACTCAGATTCACAACTGAGACTTTCCTTAGCCTGCGCACTCCTTGCACGGCTCCTATAACCCAATTTCACTTTTGGGTGAATGAGAACAAGAGTTCAACTATCCGAGCCTTCTGTCAATGCACTCCTTGCGGACGACTTCAACTACACTCCTTGTAGGAATCCTTGCTCAGATAGAGAAACAATTGAAACTCATTCTCTCTACCCTTCAGACTTCAACTTAGAACATGAAATCATATACACAACATATCAATCATATGTATAACAGGAAGAAAACATTCATGAGCATATCAATCAACACACATACACAGAGAACAACACAACGCCATGAATATGAATCAAATTCTTCTATTAATCCAAATAACTGTACATGGGTGTTTCTACACAGCTCTCTATTTCTCTTCTCAATGCTCAGGATTATGTTATAATGCACAATGAGGGTGTCTATATCTTGTTTCCCTTCTGCGCTCTCAAGCAGTCTAATCTAGAATTAAATTCCTATCTACCTTCATTAACTACTATAAATTCCTCCATCTACTTCAGACGAGAGAGGGGCACTCAAGGTCTGATTACATTATACCAAGGTGCCTTCATTAAATGATCTCATTTATATTTGGCGCATCAACTTCAAGGGAAAATTCAAAAATTTGGCTGGGCTTGTCCAGCTATCCTTTGTCTTCTGCACTGGCTCACTTGACGTGAGGGATTCTCCTGCATCATGATGGAACGAGGGTGGTATCCATAGAGTGCCATAAATGGTGTCATTTGTGTTGCAGTATGAAAGGAAGTGTTATACCACCATTATGCCAAGGGTAACCATTTGAACCATTGTGTTTGTTTATTAGAGACAAAGCAAATAAGGTATCCTTCCAGACATTTGTTCACTATCTCAGTTTGTCCATCAGATTGAGGATGATAGGATGAGCTATGAGCCAATTGAGTACCCAAAAAAGAAAATAATTATGTCCAAAAATGTCCAGTGAAGATGGGATCTCTGTCACTTACAATAATCTTTGGGCTGCCATGTAGCTTTTGAACTGTCTCCATGAATGCAGTGGAAAATGTACTGGCTTTGAAGGGATGAGAGAATGCACAAAAGTGTGTGTACTTGGTTAGTCTATCAACAATCACCATGATGACACTCTTTCCTTCATACTTTGGTAATCCTGTGATGAAATCCATGGAAACATCCTCCTAGCGCTGACTTGGGATGGATAATGGTTGTAAAGGACTTGAGGTCTTAATTGTTTCCACTTTATTTTGTTGGAAAACCAAACATTCTGCCACAAACCTTTGAACATTAGTTTTAAGGCCATCCCAAAAAAATTCCTTCTTGACCCTATGGTAGGTTTTGAAAAATCTCGAGTGCCCTCCTACTGGAGAGGTGTGCAATTCCAATAGTACCTTTTGTTTGAGTTGGGAGTTCTTACATAAATGTAAGCGATCTTTGTACCATAGTGAATCATTTTTCCATGTATATGTATTTGATGCACTGGAATCCTGCTGCAACCTTTGAATGAGTCCACACTTTTTCGTCATTCTTCCATTCATCCCTTGCTTCTATTATCCAATCAGGTTAGATGATCGAGATAACACAAAGAAAGGCCTCAACATCTTCATTCTTTCTTGAGAGTGCATCTACCACAACATTTTGCTTCCCTTTTTTATAAACGATTTCAAAATCATAACCCAATATCTTGGTTACCCATT
>JASDQU010735589.1:208869-219205 GCA_032191745.1 Picea mariana | reverse complement strand
GTTCTTCTGAATATAGTCTTTGTTACAAAAAGTATTTAAGACTATCATGATCTGTTTTGACCTTGAAGTGCCTACCTATTAGGTAAGGACACTATTTCTTCAATTCATGTAGTATTTCCATCATTTCCTTCTCATAAATGGGTTTGTGTAAGTCCTTTCCCTTGAGTGGTCGACTATCAAAAGCCAGGGGCCTTCCTTCTTTCATTAGGACAACACCAATTCCATATCCCGAGGCATCACATTCCACAATAAAGGTTTTTGTGAAGTCTAGAGGGGTCAAGACAAGAGCTTTTCACATCATCTCTTGAAGTTGTTCAAAAGCTTTAGTTGCCTCTGGAGTCCATGAAAATGCATCCTTCTTAGTTAGTGTTGTCAAAGGTTCTACTATTCTTCCATAGTGTCGAACAAACTTGCGGTAGTAACCTGTCAAACCCAAAAATCCTCTAATATTATTCAATGTTTTGTGAATCGGCTAGTCCATCATGGCCTTAATATTGTTAGGGTCTACCTTGACACCTTCATGAGATACAATATGACCCAAATACTCTACCTCCTTCACTCCAAAGAAACATTTATATGGTTTGGCATATAGTTGTTTCTCCTTTAGTAGTTGTAGCACCTTGTGAACATGTTGCACATGATCCTCCCAAGACTTGCTATAGATTAGTATATCATCAAAAAATACTAACAAAAATTTTTGAAGGAAGGGCTTGAAAATGGAATTCATCAACCCTTGGAATGTGGAAGGTGCATTTGTAAGGCCAAAAGGCATGACCAAAAATTCATAATGGCCTTCATGAGTTCAGAATGTTGTTTTTGGGATATCTTCTTCCTTCATTCTAATCTGATGATACCTTGAACGAAGATCCAACTTTGTGAAATAGATTGCTACATGTAGTTCATATAACAATTAATCAATGATGAGAATGGGAAACTTATCTTTAATAGTGATTGTTCGCGTTCAAATGGTCACCAGGTGAGCAAATAGAGAGCGCTTGCATACCCTGTTGGGTCTAGTAGGGCAGAACAACTGTGGAGCATAGGGTTAAAGGAAACAAAATGAACTACAATCTAATATCAACTGAAAAAAAATAGAACTGTGAAAAGAAACAATCAAACATCAAACACAAAACACAGGGGTCACCAATGGTTTTAGGCTGGTGTATTAATGAAACCGGAGCACGCTGAAGGAAGAGACTAGAGGTTCCTTCTCCCCCCAATGGAAGGCTCTTTGGGGCCCTCACATAGTTTGCTTTTCTTACAAGTGAGAAGAATTGCGCATAGCAGTGAAAGAACTCTCGGTGATGCAGCTGATGGGTTGTTGTTAAAGGATGAGCCCTTAACCCTATGAACAACATAACGGTGCTTAGAATTCCTTGCCAAAACAGTGTATCCTCACGAATTTTTATAGCAGCTCCTCGGGCGGTCACGTAACCTTCTCAAAGTGTGAACAGGGATCCTTTTAGGGTTTATTTAGGTCATTAACCCATCGATTTTGCGGATCCGGCCCTGATTTGAGAGTCAAATCAACTTGGGAGTCGGTCCGTAAGCGGTTGGGAGGCCGACCTATTCAATTAATGCATTGTTTTAGCAGATGCGAGGGTTTTTGTGTTGACAGCCGCGCGTCGAGCGCGCATGCGCTAATAACACGTTTTTGTCCTGCGCATGCGTGCGCGCACCAAACTGCTGTAAAGAGCCCTTCAATTTTTGGTTACTTTGTATAGCTTTTGGCTCTTCTGGAGTGTTTTGAAATTAATTCAGTGCCATGAATGACTTCATTGCTGTTTTGATGATGCAGAGTTCTTGTCTCCATGTGCAGATGAAATTTCGGTGATAACATATGCCCCCTGATGGATGAGGTTAGGAGCATATGTATAGCCGAAATCCATCAATGTTTCTTCTACTGAGAATGTTGTTGTAAGGGAAAGCAAGAGTGGGACCGTTCGGAGCGATCCGTTGGAGAAAGAAGGAACCGGTATCTCGACCTTCTGAGAGACGTGCAGAAAAAAATATACAACTGTGTACAAACGAGGCGGGCATGCCCCATGCTTGTGTTATGTAAATCTGAAAAAAGATGACGGAAGTGTTGGTGTAGACAACTGCAGTGCCCTCGAGGGCGATAATGATAAAGGAAGATGACAATTATACAAAGGAACATACTCTGAATAACAGGCAATGATCACTGTAATAAGCAGCGACGATGATGTGGGCATTGATGGCCCTACCACGTTCAGAGGTCTTCGGCAAATGACAAAAATAACTGCAACAGTCGCAAAGTAAGACCCACCATAACATGAGAGAGTGTTGGCATCGAATGTTATGGGGGCCAATGACAGCAGGGAGCAATGGTGTTTCACCCTGTGCCATCTGAGATCTCTCATTAAAATAGAGAATGAGAATCAAGATACTGTCGCCCTTCTGGAAAAGTGTGCTGATGTCGACAAAAGGGGGACGCGACTCCCAGAAGCAAAAAGGTGCTTCGTGGAATCTACTGAGGTGAGGAAGTGGCAGAGGTACATGGACGAAGTCAAGAAGTGGTATGACTCAAGAATGTCCTTGGTTGGAGGATATATAAGAGAAATAGTGGCCGCAACCGTGTAACAAGGTCGAGTGTCAGGGGGACGACAAGACCGGTGCTAAGTTGTGCCAGAGACGAGACAAGGTGAACAAATTCAGAGGGTAGAGGTAACTGACCTGTGGGGTACTCTGAAGATATGGATGATGCCGGCAAGGGTAAATGATAAGTACTGCTCCAATCCAAGGGTGACATGGGTTGCGTGTGGACAAAAGAAAGCAAGTCGCCAACGGTGATGATGAAGAATGTAAAGACTGAAGGTAAAGGTGTTTGTACAATAAATAATAAATAATAAATAATTTTGGGGAGAAATGTACAAATACAGAAACGGGTGCCCCAATGTGAAATGCGTGCCCCAGGGAGGGCAGAATTGTCATGAGAAACTGATGAAGGTTGGGGGCCCCATTGGAGAGTTTTTGTATGAGGTAGGTGAAATGACGATAGGTTTGCAGATGGGCAAACTGATGGTGGATGAAATGGTGGGTTCATGATATTGCAGAGGTGCAGGTAAAAAAAAACATAACCATAAACGATGACTTGGGAGTCCATATGGGAAGCTAGCAAAATAAGGAGAAGAAGTATGTGGTTGATTCGTAACATGATGTAAGACTACCGGGACTCCCATCCCTAAAGGGTAATGAAGAACAGCATGAGTGTCAAAAGTGCAAAAAGGTGCTATGAATGGAACAACTCATGTGGGTGAGAATGCTACCGGATTATAGTACCGAAGATGCAAATGGAGGTGTGGGTACTGCAGAGCCGGGAATAAGGATCCTAAAGGCCAATATCAGAGGGTGTGACTGGAAATGTAAATGCATCACAGTGGGAGAGACTACATGCCAGTGCTGAGTATATACCTGAAGGAATGATGTGAAGAGAGGATGACCAAGTACCTGCACACAGAACAACCAAACACCCAAAGTGAACAATATCTGAAGATAATAACAAATATGAACATGTATTAGATAAATGTGACAATGCATGTGCGTACCTGGCCATGATATGAAAAAAAGGTGCCCCAGGGTCTTAGGATGAAAAGTGGCCCAGGGACAGTCATGATGTAGGTGGCGGGACGCTGATCCCATGGCTGAAGATGGTTCGAAAAATGGACGTCGTGGGCTCCCGGAATGGTGAGTGGAAGTTTGGCAAAAGGCCTATATATAGCTGTAGGGCCCACATTGCCACCTCATTTGTACCTGCTGCTACAGTGAGTTTTCAAGCAGATCCAGAGGAGATTGAGTGATTCTGAGAGCACGAGGTGTCCGATTCACGGCGTGCGAGTTTCAGGTTAGTGGTCTGAACATCCTGCATAGCTATAGGTTACCAATTTTGGGGAAGGGTAGGTACGGGGGGTCATACGGGGGTTTTTGGGGGTTTTTGGGTAGAGGGTGGGTCCACATGCGCGTGCGACTCAGTGGAAGGTGCGCATGAGTGCGCGCCTGTACACTAAATACGCGTGCATGTGTGCACATGAATAGGAATTTAAGGCGCGCCTTAGGGGTGCACCTGTGAGGTGGACAGGCACGCATGAGTGCATGCCTGTAGGGAGAACAGGCACGCTCACAAGTGCGCCTATGGGTATGACAGGCGCACCCTAGCGTGCGCCTATTTTGTGAACAGGTGCGCTCATGAGTGCGCATGTGTGCGCACCTATGGGTGGTGAAACCGCGCCTTTGAGGCACGGTTTCAGGATGAAAAATTAGCTTATTTGATGTCGTGGATGATTGCCTAAGCTAATATAGGACTCTGGGTTGTGTGCAGGTGACTAACGGTGACCATGGATGTGCGATGGCGCGAGAGAGACTGGTCACAGATACGAGATGCTGTGGCCAATGCACAGCCTGCAGTCCGAGTGGCTTTAGCAACCAGTGGGTTGCTAAAGTTCTTTGAGTGCCCGTTGAATGGGGCACAGGAGTACTTGCTCCAGTTTCTGATCGAGATGTGGAGCCCAGATCAGCACTGCTTCCTCGTGCGAGGAGAGCAGATCACCTTCACTGTGGTGGAGGATATCTACTTCTTGATGGGTCAGACCTTTCGGGGAACACCGTTGCCGACAGATCCTATGCTGCCGAGAGACACTCATCTGTGGACCATCGCCGAGCAGTATTGCTCAGGCAAGCACTACATGACCGGGACTTCAGTGAGCATCAGTGGGATAGATGCTCTACTGCATTGTTGTATAGCAGCGATGATAGTTCGGGTGTATGGGTCCCGAGCGCCCCACCAGATTGGTGGTGGTGAGTTGGTCGTGATGGAGAGGGTGGTGGTGGGCCGTGAGTGGTTCGCCTGGGGTATGACCTTGCATGCGTGGATGATCGCGAAGCTGGACCATTGTCGGTCCACCGGCACCGGGGAGTTTGCATTTGGCTCCATCCTGGTGGCCTTCTTCTTGGAGAGGGTGCCGATGTTGCGCCCGAGGGTGCTGCTAGAAGCACCAGGGGTACGAGATCCGTGCTTGAGGCGGTGGTCACAGATTTTGGTTCGCCACGACGGTGGCGAAGGTGGACATTACTTTACTGCGCAGGCATCATAGATATGGCGGCAAATGCCGCAGTTTATACTCCAGTTCCCCTATGCTGGGGTGGACTTCCGGGGGGACCCAGATATGGTACTGCCTCTTGAGGAGGTTTTTGACCACAGAGGTATGTTGTCTAGTTATATATTCTGATTTATGCTGTGATTTTGATATACCAGTGAACATGTTTGATGTATAGACACTGATACCATCTGGTGTTGCTTGTTTGGTGCATGTGTAGATTTGGCACCTCGCGGGCGTGAGGTGGAGTTGTACAGAGTGCCAGCGCAGTGAGAATGGGAGAGACCACCACGTGGAGGGAGGCGTCTGAGGGATGAGGCTACTAGGCGAGCAACAGGGCCCTAGAGACCGGCGCAGAGGCGTCGCTTTGATGATCCTGGTGGGGGGCCATCTCATGCTCCTCCGGCGGCAGCCGGAGGGGAGTTGGATGATATACTCCGTCGGTTTGAGACGGTGTTTCGAGGCATGCCTGAGGGCATGTGGACCCGTATCCAGGACGAGGAGTTCCTGGAGCAGTGCATCGGGTTACCGCCAACATGGCGGTCGATCATGCGGCGAGCAGCTGTGCTCGCCGCCATGACTAGTGGACGCCTGCCGCCGGGGCAGGAGGGTCCTGTAGGTGTTCCACCACCGCCGCCTAGGGCAGGTCGGGGTGGGCCACCACCTCCTCTGGAGGGAGGGGCAGCTGGGGGTGCATTAGAGGCACCCTGATTGTATGATGTATTTTGGTTTTGATTATATAGGCTGGTGAGCCAATTTTTTGTATCGAGATGCGGCACGGACCGGTGGGCCGATGTATTTTTTGTATGTAAACATTCAGATGGATGGAGAGGCCGATATATATATATATGAGTATACATATTTTTTAGATCCAAAATGTGGTGTACATGTGTTTTTGTTTTGATGATGATGATGTCTATGTTTCCTATATGCTGTGACAGGATGTATGAGATGTTTATGTATGTGTAGCTTGATGTGATATATGCCAATCTAACACCATGTTAGCTATTTCATCTATTGTTTGATTCAATTCTCTTGGAATATGTGTAAATGTAATGGAATCAAAATGTCAAGATAATAATCTAACCTGCAGGTATTTGCGAAAGAGGCATGGATCGCGTACACGGTACACATTGTTGAGCTGGAGAACGACTAGCTGGGAGTCAAGGAAAATGCTAAGGTGATGAATATGATGATGTTGGGCGTCGGTCAGGAGGCCAATGACAGCAGTGTATTCAGCTTGGTTGTTGGTTTCTGGTCCCAAACAAATGCTGCTTGAATGTAGCATTTCATGTGATGGGGTGTAGAGAGCCCAAGCAGCCGAAGCGAGATTTTGTGTCCAACGGCTGGCGCCGTCGACGTAACCAATGTGGTAAGATGGTGGAGGAGTCATCTGTCAATAGCACAAAGGATAGTTTTAGATGAGAGGGTAGGGAAAAAAAGAAAAAACATTAAACAAGAAAAAGCAACCTAAAGTAGCATGACTACTTCTAAGCATAAAATTTCTTGAGGTATAACCCATTGACGGGTTCTTTGAGTGTGAGGCCTTCGGGGGAGGCCAGGATGTATGCGCCTTTGGTGAGGCAATGTTGGATGATGTAAGGGTCGTGCCAAAGTGATTCGAATTTTCCATGGCCAAAGGTATCATGGGCGATATCATATGCCAGAACGAGGTCGCCTTCTCGGAATGAACGAAGGTTGACATGGTGATCAAAGGTAGCTTTGGATCATTTTTTAGCTGCCTCGTTGTTCTGTAATGAGGATCAATGATCTTCATCCAGAGACTCCAAGTTCAGCAAGCGCTGCTCCATTGGAGCAGTGTCAGGTAAAATCTCGATTGCGGTGCGAAGGGTGGGAATTTCGCACTCGATGGGAAGAGTTGCCTCGATCCCATGGACTAAATGAAATGGCGTGAATCCTATGGCGGTCTTCACTGCCGTGCGATAAGCCCATAGCACGGAAAATAACATATGATGCCAATTGGTTTTATGTTTATTGACTGTGTGCTGTAACATGGTCTTGAGGACTTTGTTTACTGCCTCGACCTGTCCGTTTGACTGAGGATAGTATGGTGAGGCAAACTCATGGGAGAAGCCTAACCGAGATGAGAGTTCGATGAAGATATCATTCTCAAAATGTTTCCCATGATCAGAAACTAGTTGGAGTGGTACTCCGAACCGGGATATGACGTGGTTAAAGAAAAAACACGTTGCAGCGTCAGCGGTGTTGTTGAAGGTGGGCATAGCTTCAGCCCATTTGGTGAAGTAATCGACAGCCACAACAATGTATTTGTGACCATTGCTGGAGGGGGGATTACAAGTCATAAAGTCAATGCCCCATTTACAAAAGGGGCCGGCAGTTATGACTAGATGAAGAAGAGCGGGGGGAGCGCAGGCTTTGTTGGCATAGAGCTAACATTGCTCAAAGCGTTTCACAACATGAATGCAATCATGAAACAAGGTGGGCCAAAAGTAACCGGCCCAGATAATCTTTTGAGCCGTGGCAATGCCCGTAATATGGCCCCCACAGGCACCGCTGTGGCAGTCATTTAAGACTCTGTCGACTTTGTCAATAGTCAGGCAGCGACGAAGAAAGGTGTCGACGCCTCACCGATATAGGATGTCACCGATGAGGAGATAGCGGGGGGCATGATGGCGAATGTGCCGATGATCATCTCATGATAAGTGATTACCAAACTTTTGAGTTCGTAGGTAGACGATAAGGTCACCATACCAAGGATCATTCGAAGCGATGTAAAAGAGATGTTCGTCAGGAAAGTCAGTATTGACGAGGGCACTGGGTGTGTCAGAGGGAAGGGCCGTGACCAGTTTGGCGAGAACGAGGGCCTTCTTACTCTTTGGTGTCGAGAAATCGAGGTCGTACTCCTGAAGGATAATGATCCATCGAGCAAATTTGTCGTTAACTTGGCGACGGCTAAGCAAATATTGCATAGGGTTGCAATCTGCGACGACCTTGGCGGTGCGAAGCAGAATGTAATGACGCAGTTTCTGAACTGCAAGGACAACTGCAAGAGTAAGTTTCTCTTCATGTTTGTACTTCAGGGGAGGACCGGAGAGGTTCTTACTAATGTAGTAAATGACGTGTTCATGATTGTTGTCTCCAAGCTGGACAAGGATGCCGGCTACTGATACAGCTGATGCTGATATGTAGAGGATGTAGTCGCGACTGTAGTCCGGTGCACTAATCAAAGGTGCATTGGAAAGTGATGTTTTAAGATCGTCAAACGATTGTTGGGCATAGTCGTCCCACTGAAAAGGGATGTCATGATGTAGTAAGTGAAGGAAACCATGTGCGCGTATAGCGTAATCAGGAACAAAGCGTCTAAGAAAGTTGGCTTTGCCTTGTAGACTCTGAAGTTGTCGTATACTCCGAGGAGGTGGAATTTCAGTGATGGCTTTGACTTTGAGGGGGTCCACGGTGATACCACTTTGTGAAACGATAAAACCCAGGAGGCGCCCTGCAGTGACACAGAACACACACTTGAGGGGATTCAAGCGGATGTTGTACTGGTGGCATCGTTGAAAGATGATTCGTAAATCATCGAGATGTTGGGTGTGTTTCTTAGATCGAGCTGTGAGGTCGTCTAAGTAGGTGAGGATGATTTCAGCCAGATCGTGAAATATGTATGTCATCGCCTGCTGGAAAGTTGCACCGGCATTCTTTAAGCCAAAAGGCATGACATGATATGCGAAAGTACCCCATGGGGTAATGAATGCAGTTTTATACTGATCGGCTGGGTGGATTTGAATTTGGTTATAGCCAGAGAATCTTTCCATAAAGGAGAGAGCCTCGTGGCCGGCGCAGTCGTCAATAACCTGATCGATGAAGGGCGTTGGAAAGTTGTCTTTGGGACATGCGTTATTGAGATCACGAAATTCCGTGCAGACGCGGATAGTGCCCTGTTTCTTGTCGACGGGTACAGGGTTGGAAACCCATGAAGTGTAAGCGATGGAGTAAATAGACCTAGCTGTACGTAATTTTTCAATTTCGGATTTGATAGCCGCGGCCTTGGATGGATGTAGAGGTCGTTGTTTCTGGCGAATGGGTGTGATGTCAGGCCATGTGTCGATGTGATGCTTGACGATAGATGAATCTAGACCAGGCATCTCCATGTATGACCAAGCAAAGATATCCCTGTATTTTTGGAAGAGGGCTTTGTATGCGGCAATTTCTTGAGGAGTGCAAGCAGCTCCGATGATGATTTCTTCGACGACACCAATTTTCATGGAAATGTCGATTTTGATGGTGGGGGAGATGTTGGCCATATTACCTTCTTCAAAAGCGTCAGGGGAGGGGATGGGATTATTGAACCAATCAATAGTCCCAGATGGGATAAAATCTTTGGTTTCAACTGCGTACACATGGTCTTGATTAGGAGGCATGAGGGCTTCCTGTGGGAGGAAGAGTGCACGATGATGTAGTGCGTCCCAAGGAAAGTCTGGGCTGTGTAGTTCTTCCAGTATTTCCTCGTCATTTTGGTAACAACGGGAGTATAAGGGATCATGATAAGTGATCTCAGTGCTAGTGTGATTTCCCCCTGCTGGAGTAGCAAGGGGAGGTATATAACCAGAAGGTGAGGGTTCACTCGACATAAGCCATATGTTGAAGTACTGAGGGGTACCGGTAGTGGTTGGGTGGAGGGTCTCTGTATGAACAGGAGAGTTGGGAGGATTGCGGGGTAACTCAGAGATGTCATTTAAGAACCATGGAGGTGTTGGGAGTGCCTCAGGCTCTAGAGAAATGACATGATGATCTTCGGGTGGTGAAGTACTGTCAATTATTGGCTCGGTGGGTTGGTGTCGCCGGGCCACTTGACGTTGCCTGTAGGCAAGGATCATAGGACATTGGTATGTAAAATGGGCTAGTGAATCGCAGAGAGAGCAAGGGAATCTCATACATTCATTAACTGAAGTAGTGACATAACGAATGTCGGTGATGTTTGAAGAGGACATGGCGGGGCGTGGGTTGTTCTGGAAGTTCTGGCGTACAACCGCTAATGTCTGCCGAAAACATGGCAGTGCTGGGAAATGGTGAGTGTAATGGCCATATTCTGAACATATAGCACATGCAAATTTAGTCCTCAACCCTTTACTACTGGAAGGGTTGGGGGTAGTGGTACTTGCAGTAGTGACGGGTGTTGGTGGAGTGGGATTGGGGGGAATTAAATTCCGTAATTCAGGTAGGGATGGGCAGTTGTTGGTTTG
>JASDQU010735589.1:194468-208829 GCA_032191745.1 Picea mariana | reverse complement strand
GGATGTAAATACCACACTGGGATTTCTAACACCATATTGGGTAGTGTGAGCATTGCGGCTACCTGGAAAGCTTCTACACCAGGTGGTGGGTAAAAGAAGGGAATTTGAGTGAGGGGTCAGGGAACTGTCTCCCAAATGGGACTAGGTCCCTGAGGGGGTGTGGATTTGTGGACTGTAGGGGTCGACAAATTCGCAGGAGGCTCCGGTGGGAGTGGTGCTGCGACTGTTGAGATGTCAGGACTGGCTGAAGCCTCCTGAGGAGGATGGGTATCCCCCGTGTGAGTTTTGTTAGACATAACGACGCATACTTGATTAGGGGGAAGGAGTGGAGGTGCTCCATGATATGTCCCTAATAAGGATGGATCTTTGAAAATTCCAGGACCCATCTCTACGAGTGGATATACATCTTGGTTGGTGTGGATGAGGGGAAGAATATTATCGACGTTGGCAGAGGGGTTGGGCTCATAATGTGAGACTTGGTCGATGGTTACAATCTTTCCGTTGTGGGGAAACATGATTGTCTGAAAGACGGAAGATGCCACTGCCTTCATAGCATACATGTAGCTACGTCCGAACAAGATATTGTAAACGAGTGTGACGTCGATAACTTCGATATCAATGAGAATGGTTTTGCCTCCGAGTTCAACGAGGACATTTTGAAGGAGCCCTTCAGGAGAGGATGGTCATCCGTCATAAGCTCGTAATGTGATGGCAGATGGTGTTAGTTCTAGAGAACCAAGTTTCTGCATATTGTTTTGGACATGATGCATGTAGATGCCCCTTCATCGATGATACACCGATGGACGATGATGTTTCATATTTTTACTGGTACTTGAATAGCAACTGCGGTGGGAAGGCGAGGTTCGCAACTATAAAGTTAAAGGTGATGAGTCGAGTATCGGCAGGGTCGACTGCCCCCAAGGCGGAAAGTAGTGATTTCCGTTGTGTAGGACAAGTATGGAGGACTTCCAAGACTGACATGGCGGCTGGGGATTGCGCTAAGTCGTCTACCAAGCTATAATTGTGAGCTTCCCTAGCCTGTGGGTTGTGAACATTCCTATGCAAAGGGATGCGAGGGATGCGTAATGGTGGTTCGGCGGGAGGGAAAGGGATTAATAACGGGGGTGCTGTTGGTGTAGGGTTTGTCTCTGGAGAGATAGGCGTAGAATCAGCTGGATACTGACGATTCCATGTTTGTAGAAGGATTTCTTCCTCATTGGTGAGGAGAATGGTACGCTCGGCTGGATTGTTAGGGTTGTGGTATTGTCCTCCTTGAGGTGGGGGACACTATGCATCCTGTTGGGTGTTTACCAGGCCTTGATGTGGAATAGGATTTTGCAGTACGGTGGGAGGGGGTTGTTGCACATACTGTTGTTGTGCTTGCTGCGGGGCAGGTTGTGTAGGGGTAGGGGGAAGATTCCCCGAGTATTTCAACCTTTTGAAATCATCTATCTGGGGGCAATGGTGGGTGTAATGATCATACACGCCACAAAGAGCACAAGGGTGGATGGTTTTAACAGTATTCCGCCCTTGGCATTTGTTGTTATTTCCCCCTTGGGGGTTTTGGTTTCCTTGGTTCTGGTTGCCCCCAGGGGGTTGGTGTTGTGGGGGATGGTTCTCGCCTTGACCAGGATTGTTGTTATTCCTATTCTTTCCTTTATTACTGTTATTGTTCGATGGATGAGTTGGGTTGGCTGTATTCATTTGTTCAAAATTATGGTATTGTTGAGTGGCGGAAGGTTGGACAAAATTTACCCCCGCATGCGGATGTGGGGGAGCCATGGGTTGTGGAGGACCAGGAAAGGGGAAGTATGGATTTTGTGGTGGTACTGATCCATAAGGTATGTAGGAAGGCGTCGTTCTTTCACTAGTGTTGTAAGCTGCTGTTGAGGGAGTACTACTGCTTGTGGAAATAGGTGGATGTATGGGAGGTGCCGGTGGAGGTCCACTGATGGGTGGAGGTATAGCAACAGGGTATGGATATTGATAAGCGGGTGGGGGGTAGTAAGGAGTGCCCCCATAAACCGGCGGGTATTGAGGTGTGCCATACATTGATGGTGGTTGGGGTTGTGGACCATGGTGTGTGGTGGCACCTATTAGTCCATCTGCTGAATGAGACATCCCAGGTTTGTCTTGGCCAAATGGTGTAGGTTTGGGAAGATCAGGAAGCACTGTGTATAAGTATCCTAATTGTGCATAAATGAGGTCATATTGTTGGGCCTTACTAATGGCTTCCTCTTCCGATTGAGGGAAGGTGGAAGCGACGTCTTTACCAAGTAGAGAGACAAGTGATCTAAGAAACCAGTCAAGGCACTGTTGTTTAGTGGTTTCTGCTTTGCACAAACTATGTCGCCTACGCCACTCATGAATGTGGTCAGCTATGTGGGTGGATGAGGTCTGTTTGAAGTTAGACAGTAGTTCTAGACCATTGTCATGGCGGATGGGTAATTGGAAAAAGGTCAAGAAGGCTTTGGCTAATGACTCAAAGGTCGTGTGGGACCCTGATCTTTCTTCGACATACCATTTGGCTGATGGGCCGGTAAGTGTGCGTTGAAATAATCACAGTCTGACGGAATCATCCATGATGCTATTGGAAGAACACCATAGATGAAAAGTCATAACATGGTTGGCGGGGTCATCCCCTGCCTTTCCTTCAAACTTTGGTATGTCTGACGGAAGTTTGGTTGGCATTGTAGGCCATGTGGAGTCATGCAATATAGGATCATTTGTGAGTTTTTTGAGATCCGGCATGTTGAGAGAGGCCAAGTATGGCATCTGTAGTGGTGGGGGAGGGTTAGCTCCATCCATGTTGTGTTGTGAACCTGACCCTTGATGGGGACTAGGTGGGTTTGTGCTCCCTCCTTGAGAGGAAGGGGGTCCCCTGCTTCCGTGAAGAGGAGAGTGAGTGGATGGATGAATTTGGGAAGTTGACCCAAGTAATGTAGAACCAAGAAAAGCTGATCCCAAAATGATAGCACTCGCAGGAGTGTGTGGAGGAGGTACCTTTGAACGGGTATGACCAGATACTCCCCCTGAGATAGGAGGAAGGTTGAGTAAGCATCGTGAACGACGGGGGTTCTGTGGTTCCCCTATGATGTTGAGCTAGTTGTGTGAATGTGTGCAACAAGTGGTGAGAGAAATGTAGAACCCGAAAAGCCTTTGCGTTGAATGTTTACACAATATATATATCCAAATCAAACTGTAATTAGATGTGTATCATACATAAATGGAAAAGAAGCATATATGTGGGTAAGAGGGTTTTGTCCACGTGGGGGAATCAAAAGAAAGAAAATGCTCGTGTCCTAGAAGACGTAACGTCCTTCCTCTCAAATAGCACTGGACCTTCCAATAGCTCTCAACAGTGGGGTCTGAAGTCACCGGAAGAGACACTAGTGAAGGATGAAGTAACTGGTTATAATGACAGGTAGAGGGGGAAATATCCCGAAAGAGCTGGCGATACTTCCCAATAGCCACACAAAATCCAATCAAGGTGCGATTGCAGCCCACAATCGCCACCTGGGTAGATGTCCTACAGTTGGTCACTAGGTACCTCGGTCCAAGCGCGGCATTTAGATTTTCGGCCTAAGAAATGGGTCACGAGCTGGATCTCGTCCAAGAGGTGGGTGCCTCAAGGGGGGATGCATAGAACAACTGGACCTCGGCCTTCGACCCTTCACGGGTATCTCCCTGTCTTATGGTGATTGGAACGCTGGACTTGGAGGATTTGAAGTTCCCTATTTTTCAACTTCTATGTTTGAAAATGTGAGAACCAGATAACGGGGGGTTATTTGGATGCCTACCCCCGAAATCCTACCTAGACTAAAATTTTCTTTTGGCACCTCCTGTGGAGGACAACTTAGTGAGTTGTTTAGAAATATTTTAGATGAAATTGTTTTGTGAGGATGGGGGTAAAAACCAACCTCGTTTGATTAAAAGTGGGAGTGGATAGTCTTATCAAGAAAAGATGGGGTGTTTTCAGAATCCCTTGGGAGGAAACCTACTTAGACCTCCACGTTTCAAGAAGAGGCTATGTGAGTGCAAAAGTGACTTTTGTGTGTGAGTGAAAAGTGTACCAAATTTTAGTTATTTAGATGCCACCTTGCAGCATGTGGACATCGCTTGGTCCTTTACAAGAGTTTGATTACCTAAATTTGCTAGATGTCATTGGTACAACCTTGCGGAATTTTAAAAGCCCTAGGAGACTAGCATGTGGACATTGTGGTCCGTTACTATCCTTTAACTCCCTATGTGTGAGTTAATCTAGAAAAAACATGAAACTATCCTAGATTGAACATGTGGGCATGTGTGGTCCCGTTACAAACTTTTAAACTCTCCTAGTTTTTTGATCTAAGAAAGAAGAAATTCGAACACTATTCTAGCTTTGTTGACATGTGGGCATGTATGGGCCCATTACAAGAATGTGTTTAAAAAAATGAAACTAAGAGGGGTCTCGAAAGAGCCGTAGTCCTCTCCTAAAAGTTCTGAAATTTTTGTTAAAGGGAGATGAGATCGTTTTCGCAATCTTTTTCTGATTCTCAAGATCGCTTAATGGCGCAAGAGAAGAGCATACTCAAGATTGTTACTTGCAACTTCTAGTCCCAAATGTGAGTTTATATGTGATTACAATTTGGTGTTCAACTTAGATTATAAATCAAAGCAAGCCATCCATGTGGCGAAAAGCAAATAAGGGAAAAATGATTATTATCCACCTAAGTGCCTATGTTTGTTTGACTATCCCCTTTATAAGTTGAGGGGTCTAAGTGGTGCAGTATTTAGAGCATGCATAACATCATTCTTGAGAAGGAAACTGACTTTCCCCACATCCAAAACCTTACAATGAAAAATTTAGTTCCAATGCGCAACCTTTAGTATAGACAGAGGTGCGTGTGGCGCCTGCGCGCGGATCGTATTAAGAAACAAAGCACATGCCCATGTCTGTGGGGTGGAATACCCGCACGCTTGTGATAAGTTACCGAGAAAGAAAGTCCGAATGGATTTCTCTTGATTCTCCTGTGAATCGACTAGTTAGCAGGTCGGCGGAGGCCGGTTTGTGTCCCTGCAAGTTAATAAAAACAAAAGGAAAGCAAAATAAAACCAAATGAGGGAGGATTTGATACCTAACTCCCTAGTAGAGTCGCTAGTCTGTTCGCATTCAAATGGTCACCAGGTGAGAAAATAGAGAGCACTTGCATACCCTGTTGGGTCTAGCAGGGTAGAACAACTGTGGAGCATAGGGTTAAAGGAAACAAAACGAACTACAATCTAATATCAACTGAAAACAAATAGAACTGTGAAAAGAAACAATCAAACATCAAACACAAAACACAGGGGTCACCAATGGTTTCAGGCTGGTGTATTAATGAAACCGGAGCACGCTTAAGGAAGAGACTAGAGGTTCCTTCTCCCCCCAACAGAAGGCTCTTTGGGGCCCTCACACAGTTTGCTTTCCTTACAAGTGAGAAGAACTGCGCATAGCAGTGAAAGAACTCTCGGTGATGTAGCTGATGGGTTGTTCTTAAAGGATGAGCCCTTAACCCTCTGAACAACATAACGGTGCTTAGAATTCCTTGCCAAAACAGTGTATCCTCACGACTTTTTATAGCAGCTCCTCTGGCGGTCACGTAACCTTCTCAAAGTGTGAACAGGGACCCTTTTAGGGTTTATTTAGGTCATTAACCCGTCGATTTTGTGGATCCGGCTCTGATTTGAGACTCAAATCAACTTGGGAGTCGGTCCATAAGCGGTTGGGAGGCCGACCTATTCAATTAATGAGCCGTTTTAGCAGATGCACGGGTTTTTGTGTTGACAACCGCGCGTCGAGCGCGCATGTGATAATAACACGTTTTTGTCCTGCGCATGCACGCGTGCACCAAACTGCTGTAAAGTGCCCTTCAATTTTTGGTTACTTTGTATAGATTTTGGCCCTTCTGGAGTGCTGTGAAATTAATTCAGTGCCATGAATGACTTCATTGCTGTTTTGATGATGCGGAGTTCTTGTCGCCATGTGCATATGAAATTTCAGTGATAACAGTGATCTTATTGAGCTCTCTATAATATGGACACATACACCATGAGCCATCTTTCTTGAATACCATTACCACCAGTGCAGAGTAATAACTTTGGCTAGGTCTAATAATGCTAGCCTCTAACATTTCTTCAACCATGTGCTCAATTTCACTCTTCTGGAAATAAGGGTATCGGTATGGCCTAATGTTAGGAGGAACAATCCCAGAAATTAGGTGAATATCATGATCATGATTTCGAGTGGGTGGAATACATTTAGGAATATCTTCAAATAATTTGGAATGCTTATAAATTATCCCTTGAAGATCTTGAGGAATAGATGGCTTAGATGTTTGAACATCTAGTGAGCATAGTTGTGCAATAACACCTTGATTCCCCTTTTTCAATACTTTTTTCATGCCATTAGAGCTTATCACCTTACCGGGTTTCCCTGTGATACCTCTTAACTCAATTTCTTTTCCTTCCAATGAAAATTTCATGAAAAGTTATTGAAAATTAAAAGCGATTGTTCCTAATGATTGTAACCATTAGATTTCTAGTACAAAATCAACACCTCCCATGGGTATAGAAATCATTGGACTATTCATTACATATTCCCCCATAGTAATATTGATCTTATTGCATTTTCCTAAGCAATTGATTTCCTCCACTTGCAATCATTACTTGAAACTCTAGCATTGGATATAAAAAGCAATTGAGAGCTTTGGCTAATTTATAGTGAATGAAATTCTGAGTACTGCTAGAATCAATTAGGACTATTACCTTTTTCTATTTGATATATCCTTCGATCTTGAGGGTTTGAGGAGTGCTAATTCCAGCTAATGCATTACATGATATCATGGGAGTCAACTCTTCAGACGAAATTGATTCTATGTTTTCATCTTGAGGTGGTTCTTGTTCTTGTTCTTTTTCTTCTTCCTCTTCACAATCTATGTAGAATAATTTCTTCTCACCACACTTATGTCACTTATTACACTTGTTGTCACAATTAAAGCATAAACCTTTTTATTTTATTTCCTCCAATTGTTGAGGTGTCAACCTTGTAGGTTGAGGTGCTTTAGAAGGAGCATTATTCTCTCTATAGATGTTAGGATTGGTCCTTCTAGTATCCATATCCATATTTTTACTTTCAACATTTCTTGCCACCCTAAATGCATTATCCAATGATTTGGCTTCCCAAAGGTGAACTTCATGTTGAATGTTATCCTTTAAAGTTCCTATGAATGCATCAATCAAGTGCTCATCTGGAATATCTATTAACTTTGTATTCAATCTTTGAAAGTTGTCAATGTGCTCTGTAATTGAACCCTTTTTCTTGAGATTTATCAATTGGCTAAAGAAGGTATTGCTCCTTGTATTCTCATAGTGTGCTGTCATTTCTTCCGTGAAAATTGTCCAAGTGACGAGTGATTTGCGAGAACAAAGCCATCAATACCATACAAATTGATTGGGTTCTAAATATAAAGAAGCAATTCGTAACTTTTGTGTATGTGGCACATTATGTAGATCAAATAATTGCTCCATATGAACTATCCATGTGATTGGGTCCTTGCCATCAAACTTCCTCATATCGATCTTAGGAACGTGGTTTCTCTTCAACCCAAAGTTGGAGTTTCTCCATTCTTGATTCACCTTCATTGTGTCCTCATCATGAATTTCTTGGGATACATTTTCACTTTCAGCTGTCCTCTCTATTAGGAAATTTTTCATTCCTTCCATGATCTCCCCTTTTAAACCATCCAACTTAGTATTATTGCCTCAAACTTAGCTTCCGTTGAATCCATCATCTCTTGTAGTTCATCTTTTGTTACTGTCTTCTTTTGTGAATCATTTATGTCCCTACGCATTTCTTCACCTTCATCAAGAGTCCAAGTAGGATTGCCTGGAGGATTATTTGGTGTATAAGTTCCCTTTTTTGGTGGCATGTTGGCCAAGTATCACTTTAAACCTTGATTTTGAGGTGGTTCTGCTAGACAATCTTCCTTTTATTGTATCTCCAAAATTTCGGCCCTTCTAAGTATGATTTTTTTTTTTTGTAGGTCTCTGATATTTCTTCTCTTCAATGCCATAGGTCTGATAAAAATTGGATGTACCAAGTGGAATTTACGGTAACTTCCCCACAACTTGCTTCTTTTTGGACTTTCGAGGAGATCTCACTTGTATAGCATGCACCGCACAAAATAATTGATATGAAATTATGAAAATTGCACCAAAACTAATACGGGCTATACACTATCTAATGCAACTATTCTAACTCAATTTTGATACTCTAGGAAGAAGTTAGGATTGTTTTACCCGAAACACCTGCTTGAGACTAGTCAGATACCCTATCTTCCACAGGGTGTATCTACAGATTTAAGATGACCCAGAAGTTGAAATTGTTACCAAATATACCTTACTAATTTCTGTGAATATACTCCAGATTTTAGGATCTGAAACGTTACATAAATATTTTTATAGTGAAAATTCCACAATGACTCAATTCAGAATGATTCCAAAACCCTATCTTACAAAGGTTGTATCTGTGAAAATATAAGGCCTCAGAAGACAAAATTTAAACCCAACGTACCTTGATCTGTCTACTAAATATCCTCCAAGCCGTTCCTCCTGAATCGTTGTAGAAACAAAGTTATAGAGAAAAATACAAGGTGTCTCAGATGTAGCAGCGAAACCCCAAGACCTTGAGCTTTGATACCATATGTTAGGAACCAAATATCAATATAGCATACAAAAACCTCAGAATAAGTACTCAACACCTTGAAAAAGAGAGAAATTAATATAATAGGCCTCTTGTAGGGGGAAACCTCCTTATTCCCACATAAATGTCCAAATACAAGATGATTCTAAATGAAAATGTCTCCTTGGTATATATAGGAGACTAGGAGGTATAATTACAACTAATAAACTAAAGCCGACATAAATAAAATAACATTACTAATGTAATATTCCCCAATTAAGGGGTAATGAGCCACTATTTAGGGCTTAACAAAAGAACACTCCACTACTCGACCTCTTTAGTTGATTCATACATATCTACGTGGTCCTACAAGTACACAATCTCCTCAAGGTGAAAGATATTTAATTTTGTTAATTGATGACTATACCAGAATGGATTGGATTGGATTGTTGAGGCATAAATTCTAGGCTTTTGAAAAATTCTAAATCTTCAAGGCATAGGTAGAAAATGAAATGGACTTAAAAATAAAATGCCTAAGGTGAGATAGAGGAGGATAATTCACATCTAATGAATTCAATAGTTTTTGTGAAAAACATGGGATCAAGAGACATTTTTCTATTGTTAGAACCCCTCAGTAGAATGAAGTAGTGGAAATGATGAACATAATAGTTCAAGAAATGGCCAGGGCAATGCTTGATGAATCAGAAGTACCCAGAAACTTTTGGGGAGAGGTTGTTCAGTCAACATTCTCAATAAAGCACACATAAGAATAAACAATGATAAAACACCTTATGATATATGGCATGGTAGACCAACATCAATAAATCACTTCATAATTTTTGGAATCAAATGATACATTAATAGAAATGAAGACAAATTAGGCAAGTTTGATTCTAGAGATGATGAAGGAATTCCGCTAGGACACTCCTACAAAAGTAAAGGATACAAGTGCTATAACAAAAGGATCCATAATATAATTGAGAGCATAGATGCAAAAATAGATGAGGGACCACTTCATTCAGTAAGACATCAACACCATGATGAGCAATGTGATGAACCAATAAAAAATGAATTACAAGATGATGGAATGGGTGAGAAACAAGGACAAGAGGAATGGGTGATGGAATGGAAACATCATAGCCAAAGACCCCATCAAGGTATGTTAAAAAACATCACCCAGAAAGTTAGATTCTTGGAAACAAGGAAACATGTGTACAAACTAGAAGAAAGTTGATAGATACATATACCTCTACAAATTTTGCACTGTTGTCCATGATTAAACCCCCAAAATTTGTGCAAATAAGCCAGGATGATCACTAGGTCAAAGTCATGAATGAAGAACTAGATCAAATAGAGGAAAATAAGACTTGGGATCTTGTTCCAAGACCAAATGACAAAAATGAAATTGGAACTAAATTGTATATCGAAACAAGCTAAATGAAGATGGACAGATAGTTAGAAACAAGGCCAAATTAGTATGCAAGGGGTATGCTCAAGTTGAGGGAGTGGACTTTGAACAAAATTTTGCTTCTGTTGCAAAAATTGAAGGTATCAGGATGTTTTTTTCTTTTGCATTCTATAGAAAATTCAAAGTTTACTAGATGGATGTCAAATCAAGATTTTTGAATGGTGATATTGAGGAAGAGGTTTATGTGGAGCAACCTGAAGGTATTTTGCTAATTGACAAAAAGGATTATGTCTACTGACTAAAGAAATCCCTGTATGCGATAAAACAGGATCCAAGATCTTGGTATTACATACTGGAAATGTATTTTCACCAGCAAGGGTTGAAAAAGGGTATTGCTGATAACAAATTTTACATCAAGGCTGAAGTTAATGATCTACTAATTATTGTGGTTTATGTTGATGATATTATTTTTGGCAATAATATTGAATTAACGAGTAAGAAGTTTGCAAATGCAATGCAACAAGAGTTTGAGATGTCCATGTTGGGAGAAATTTCCTTCTTTCTTGAGTTACATATTCATCAATGAAAAAAAATAATTTTTATCTCCCAAAGTAAATATCTCAAGGAAATTTTGAAAAAATTTGGCATGGAAAATTGCGCACCAGTCAACACTCCTATGACTAACAATTGTAAACTTAGCAATAAAGAAAATCAAAGCATGTATGGATCTATGATAGACAATTTACTCTATCTCACAACTTCTAGACCTGGAATCATACAAGAAGTGGGTTTGGTAGGAAGGTTTCAAGCCAATCCTAAGGAAACTCATTTTCTTTCTATTAAAAGAATTTTCAGATACCTGCAAGACACTGCTGATTATGGTTTGTGGTATCCAACAGACACAGATCTTGTTCTCAAATATTATACAGATGCAGACTGGGTAGGAAGTCTTTATGATAGAAAAAGCATCAGTGGAGGCACATTCTTTCTTGGTAGTTGTTTATTCTGATGGCTCAACAAGAAATAGACTTCCATTTCTCTTTCTAAAACTGAATCCGAATATATAGCTGCAACATCATGTTGTACTCAAGTGTTGTGGATTAAAAATTGTCTCAAAGATATTCAATTTCCTCGTGATTAGCCCGTATACATCATGTGTGACAATACCAGTGCTATTAATCTCTCTAAAAATCCTATTTAACACTCAAATACTAAACATATACCAATCAAATATCACTTTCTCAGAGAACAGGTTCAGGACCAAGTGGTCAAATTAGAGTACGTTCCTTCCAAAGAGAAGATTGCAGATATTTTACCAAGCCATTGCCCCAAGAATCCTTCGAGTATCTTAGACAAAGGTTGGGCATGATATCGTCCTCCCTTATTTAGTAAAGAACATAGATCAACACTTTCCATGTGCACTATTGATCGCAATGTATAATTGAAAGGGGGAGAAGGTGCAAATGAGGCTTGACATATCAGGAAAGAAAAAGGTGCAACACAACCTTTCTCCCACATGTAGAAGGAAACACTACAAGACTCAACAAATATATTCAAACTTATAATTATTTCCTTGAATTCAAGGGTGTACTATGAGCATCGATTATCCAGTCCGTGGGGGCCACCACTTTACAAGAAGACTTGAATTTATGCCTATTGCATCATCTATGGATAGATTAGATACACATGAGGAAACATTGTGCATAGTTGAAGTTTTTTCACTAGCTTCCGATGATATTCTATTTAAGGATGATTTTGTGCATATAAAGACGCATGGAGGAGAACATATCCAAAATCCCTCTTTGTAATTGATATCAAAGGGGGAGAATAAAGGAAATTAATTTGGCAGTTGTGCAAATTGAAAGGGGGAGAAACATTGATTCTGGAATGTGCACACAATGAAAAGGGGTTGACATTGAAAGGGGAAGAAACATTGAGTCTGGAAGCTGCGCACATTGACAAGTGGAGAAACCTAATTGGTTTTGGTAGTCATCTTTAAGAACAACAAAGAAGAATCTTTTGGTTACCATCAATGAGAAAGGGGGAGTTTGTTGTGAATATGTTGTCATTGATGTCAAGTTGATCATAGACATAACAATTAAAGGAAGTTATGAAAGGTAATTTGTGAGAGTATGAAAACAAAAGTGAACATAAGGATCGAAAGGTGAAAGGATCAACGATGCAGAAAAGGAGAAATGACACAGAAGATATGGAAAAAATTATGGTGCATAGACATAGGAAGTAGTGAAAGGATGAAATCAAAGTGTGCACAGAACAACAAAATAACCTGCGATGAAACTCAGAACTGTAGTGCAACAAAGTAAAGTGCGACAAATCCTTTTGTATGAGATTGTGGATTGGATAAGAGGAAGTTGGTGTTTGCAGTGTGATGATGTTTTTGAAAAGTTCATAGAGCGTCTTGATTAAAGAGACAAGTGACAGAGTGGACTACGATAGAATGTGTGGAATACTGCATAGATGAAAATATGCAGGGCGCCTTAAGCCAGTGTGACGAATGGTGTAGTGGAGTGTGACGAGATGAAGTCTGAAGTGGAATGCAATGAAACGAGTGGAAGTTTGGCATTCAAGAGAGAAAGACAGTAGGCATCGCTCACATTTTTGTGGGGCAACTATGTGAGAATTCTATAGGATAAGTGAGACACGTTGAAGACTTATGAATTGAGTTCTCATTCCATCTGTGCAGTGGATGCTTTACATGTAGTTGTTGCATCATTCTTTACAAGGTGCTCTGATGACCCAGATCTCAGTCATAGGAATATTTGGTCCATTTGATTTAGTAAGAGTTTACCCACAATGTAACTGTCATGCATCTAGATACTATATTTAGACAAATTGTAACTGACATGAGTTTAATGAGGTCAAATTTTGTCCACGATGTAACTATCATACATATACATGCTATTTTTAGACAAAGTATAATTGACAAGATTTTGATGTGGTCAAATTTTGTCCACAATGTAACCATTGCGTGTCTTGAGAGGATTGGTCTCATTATTTGCGACATGTGGGTTCCTATTGAGCTGAAAATTATAAATTGTAAGTTGGTACTTGCAGACAAACATAAAGAAGATGTTTTGTGGTTTTTTCTTGCATTGGGTTTCCATGTAAAAATTATGGTGTACTTTGTTTATTGTTTTGTTTTGATTTCTGCATGTATGTGTTATTTAGTGCGCACTTCTAAAAATAACTTAAATGGATGAAAATAAAGCAAAAAAAAATACAATACTGATTCACCCCCTGCACCTCTCAGTATTGTTGTGTGTTTCAACATTGGGGTTGTTGTCATAAACACCTTCTATGAATTCTCGTGTTCTTACAAAGGAAGTACCATAACCAATTGAAAACAAGTGGGATGAAAACATTCTCTCTAGATCAAAACCTTTGAAGGCTTTGGTTTCTTATAAGTAAAAGGGATTCAACAATTTAGTTGTTTCAACGAAATGGGATAGACTTTTTATTGAAGCATCAACAACTTGAAAAGGAAAAGAGATAAATTGATGCTTCCTTTTCTTATTGAAGAAGGAAGACCAGGATTTGTATTGTCTATAGACATCAACTGCAAAATATATGTCACAAACAAAACCAGAAAGAAGGAAATGTTTTCCTTCAAATCCAAACAAAGTGATATGAGTGGACTCTTCATCATACATGTGAATTCCTTTTTCATCGAGAAAATTCAATACTACCTCTGTGAATCTCATTGGTTGTGTTACAATAAGAATATGTCCAAATTCCCTGAAAAGTTCATCTTGCACTTGACATAAGTGACATGGCACCTTATGTCTCCATAGTATAGGGTACCAGAATTGAACTAGGTCATTATCAGTATTAATATTACCCCTTGGGGGAAGTCCTTCACATACATTGCAATAAACTAGAGAAAAAACCAAATACGAGGTCACAAAGAACCTCTTTGTCTTCATAAAATAAAAAAAGATGATAGGAAATTTCAATAGAAATAATTTCGGCCCAGTCGAAGACTACTCCCATTCAAATGGATAAGTGCAGTACATATAGAACATACCTTGGAATATAATATGTAGTATCTTGTTCAATGATTCGTGAGAAGAGCCAAGCACAATCTTGGTAGGGTTTAGACAACATGCATATGTCAATATGTGTTATGTTGGATGGCATGATAGAGGATGATGTCAGGAAATCCTTTAGCAAGTTTACTTCAACACCTTGTGAGTCAAGAAAATAATTTGTGTCTGGAAGCTTGAGGACGTTG
>JASDQU010735589.1:147822-157872 GCA_032191745.1 Picea mariana | reverse complement strand
AGAAACACCAAAAATGTATACAACCATGATGTTGAGGCTTCCAAAATAACAAAATTTGTGTCACCTAGGTTGGTGAAAACTAGGAGAATGACAATTTCCTAATAATAAAATCCATGTCACCCATGTTTGTTGAAAACATGGACAATGAAAAATATATGTAGAGAAAAAACTTTCATGTAGATAGATTACCAGTTTCATCAAATAGGAAATGAAAGAGAAATCTTAAGCATCTATAATAAACCTCATATAACAAGTATCATATAGGCTTGGTTTAGAGGAAGAGATTGTATGCTACATTTTGTAAGATTTTGATATAGAATCCATGGACAACTGCAGGCATGCCTTGTGAAAGTAGGTACCTGGTTAGGACATCTTTTTCTTGAGCATCACCCACTTTCCATAAAATCAAGGGAATAAATTTTATAGATCTCATGTGCTGAGTCCACAACACATCCTAAATTTTTTTGCAAATTTTTGTGTACTAATTTTCTTTAAGTTTTTGTTTATCCTGGAAATAAATTTAACTTATTATTTTTGATTGGTTTCCATGACAATGAATCATTTTGAAAACTCTCAAGAAAAAGATCCTAATTCTTTTGGTTTTGTTTAAATTAAGTTCTTTATCTGCATTGGAAACTTCCAAAGACTTTCATTGGCAACGAAAAGTCACTTTCAATATTGATGGGAAAGTCAAATTTTGTGTCGATGACAAAGTGGAAAAGGTGTCTATGAGAAGCACTACACAAAAATTATTTTCTCCACTCGTCATCAGCCAATTATGCAACTTCACATTGACTGAAAATTTCAAATCTCAACGATTGCTAAAGTCAAAAGTCACATCAATGAGAGATCATCAACTGTGACAATTCACTTTGGGAAAACTAAAAGTTTTATAAAAATGATTAAAAGTGGGAAATGGAGCCAATAACTCTTATCATTGCACTTTTAAACTTTCATTCTCCATAGTTTTAAATTTGATCATGTTGGCCCTTGACCAAGTTTTGAGGAATACTTGGTCATATTTGATCGTTTTTGGGACTTCGATGCCCTGTTGAAGAAAAAGCGCCAAGAAAAGTGAATATTGTGGAAGATAGACCCCATTTTGGGTCCTTTTTGGGTTTGGGACAATGTAAAGGGTAAAGGGATGTCGGCCTGTGGGTTTACCCATGTTTAGGCCCATTTTTGTAATATATAAATAGATGTATAGGCGAAGTAAGTAGTGCTGGATCTAGGTGATCGGAGAGCTGCAAGTTGTGCTAAGTGTTGGTAGTGATTGTAAATGCTCTATGCATATTGTAAGAGGCGAAGTGAAAGATATTGTAGAAGGCTCTGTTCTTTTGGCGGAAGGAATAAGGATCTAGCGAGCTACGCAGATCTTATGTCCTATGCGAAGAGAGATGTTGATGGCTCTGTGTTGTAACCTGATTAAATGAAGCTAATAAGAGAAGAAGACTTTGTGGATGTAGCCCCAGGGTGGAGGTGAACCACAGTAAATCTGTGTGTTATGCTCTGTGCCTTGACCTGATGTGTTTATATCTTTCTTTGCTAAGTACTTTGATGTGTTTAGTTAGATCTATTTATGCTTTGTTCTTATGAGATATGAATGAATGTTAGATCTGGAATGTAAGATGATTAGTGCTTGATCTGCCGAATATAATCTGTCTTGTGGTGGCTAAGTGCTGAAATACTTAGATATAAGTAAATAATGTGATGCTATGTGCTTTCTGCAAAGTGTAATAAGGAATGTATATTAAGGAATAGCTGATGCTAAGTGCACTGTAAGCAATATAATCACAGATCTGTGTCCTAGCTAAGGTTATAGACACCTGAGTCTTACAATCACCCCTGCCTCTACCTCGGGTGAGACTTCATCTGCTTCATAGGTGTTGCCGAAAGGGCCAGTAATTAGGGTTTTGTTGGTGCGTTGTTGTAGCATTGAACCTTGGGTCTGCCCCTTGTGCCAACAAATGGTTCTGTTGTTGGGACCTGAAACTGTGATTGCTGGAAACCAAGATAGAAAAAGCTTTGTGCAAATATTCAATCTAGAAACTGTGAAATCTTAGTGCGCAGATCTGTGCCCTAGTGTGCAGTATTCTACTGGTCTATAAGCTCTGTGATTGAAAGAAAGAAGTGCGATCTGAAAGAAATAAGATCAGATTTGAATAAAAGAAGCAAGATCTGAACGATGTGTGCTCTAAGAAAGGTAAAAGCGAGGACATCTGATTAAAAGAGGTAAGATCTGTAAGCTCTGTGCTCTAATAGAGGTAAGAATAGTTAAAAGTTTTAGATCTGGAAGCTTTGTGCTTTGTAGAAGTAAAATAAGTGAACATTTTTGTTTCTTAAGTATGGATCTAGGTATGCTTGATAGAGTCTATCCTAGCTTGAAAAATAGGGAATTATTAGCTGAAAGAAGGTTTGATATGAATAGATCTAGTAAGAATAATGATAGATATATTATACCTATGCATAGAAAGGATGTTTGGGCTAACCAATGGGTGCAGGATCCTAGAAATTGTTTTTTGCATGCTAGCTACCACGATCCTGGTGCACAGTACAAAAGAATCTAGGGATCATTTAAACAAAACAGAGGATTAACCCTTTGCTATGGTTGTAGAAGACCAGGCCATTTGGATAAGGAATGCCCTGGTGGATGATCGAGTTGTCTCTGTTGCAAAGATTTTGACCATGAAGTATTATATTGCCCTAGAATGATTGCTAAGATTGAAATAATGAATCTAAATGAAGGAAACCCTAATACAGATCCAGAAATAGTAGAACCCCAAAAAGAATCAAAGAATATGTTACTATAGATGAAAGATACCTTGAATGGCCATTGACATAATAGGTTATCAGAAATCTTTAAGGAAAAATAATGCATTGAGGTAAGAATAAGAGACTTCGACATTGACTGTGTTTTGGATGAGGAAACACAGGTGAATATTATGACAAAAAGAACCTGGGAAGCTATAGGAAGACCTGCTATGATCCCTTCACTAGGAGGAATAGGGTTATTCAAGGGAAAGTTGGTAAACCTATGTGGAAGGATCACTCAGATATATATGAATGCTAATGGAACTTCGACAGAGGAATATTTTGAGATTATAAACTTTATGGAGGACAACACCTCGTTTACCATGTTACTTGGAAAACCTTGGATTGAAGGAGATCAAGCCAGAAAGAAAGAAGCAGAAAAGGTCTTAGAACAACAGAGACAAGAGTTAAAAGACTTCATGACCAGAAAGATTGCACAGTTGATTGAAGAACAGGAGAACAGATCGAAGCCATATGACACTAGGAACCCAAATGTTGAAGTTACAAGAGTATTAGAAGGCTCACAGAAGATTGGAACATCTGTCTCAGACATAGACGAAGTAGTAACCCTGAGTCATGGGAAAGAAGCTCAACAATGCGAAGTGACTATGCCCAAGGAAAATAAAAATCAGAATGGAAAAAGACAGACCAAGTTGAAGATTACTGGGAAGAAGGCTTGAAATTTAAGTAACAAGAGAGAAAAGATTGAAAAGTTACAGGAGATTCTAGATGGAACATCGCAGAAGGAAATTTTGCCAAATTCGAGCTTCGCCGGGATATCAGAACAACAACATGGGTCACTTCGTCATAGTGAACCAATATAGTTGTTGGACCAATATACCCATTTGACTTTCATCTTGAATGGACAGAAAATCATTAAAGGATCATCACCAGATCTTTGGACCACGCCATAATGGACAGAATATGAGTTAATGATGCCTCATACCCATTGCAAGCAGACTGTTGCTAAATTTCTTACTTAGTCCATCACGCCACGCGTTGAGCATACCTTTCTCTAACTAAGAACTTGAGCCTACAACCTGAGAATATTTTACACCATGATCATCGCCTTGTTCCCATACCCTATATTGTAGTCTCTGAATTCAGTTCACAACCGATCTAGTTGACCCCAAGTTTGTATGTCGGACGAGCTTAGCGCCGCAGAGAAAATAGTCGAAGAAGTTTTGATTGACTTAATGGATGATAGATTCATTTCAGAAAGAAGGATGTTTGTAGGTGTGCAAGAATCATCAATAGGATGAGTCCAAGCTTCTCCCTCAATTTCTCACAGAGCAAGACCTTCCAGAACCATGACAGAGACAAGAGAAAAGCACATAAACGACCTTGCAAATGCCAAGATTATTCCATGCATTCTGTCGACTTACATACCACCTCTGAGTGACGATATTAACAGTGACAGTATACCCAGAGACTTTGAGTATACTTTGATCACTGTGTACCTTCCGAAAGGAGTACATGCAGTACGAGCCAACCAAGATAAGCTCGCAGCATTGGAATTTAGTGATTTCAACCTTGGCGACCAAAAATTTTACAGCATGCTCACCCCACGCAAGTATCTCACCCGGACTAAAGGCAAGAATTCCAAGATTGTCCCGCAATCATGGACCCAGAACCTCGTGCATTCCACACTACTCAATGTGATGAAGATTCCACACTTTAGATGCCATCATGAGGTAAATGCATGTGTAAAGTTACTGCTGTCATGCTATCATGGAGGATACCTATGGCTAAACTGACACATCACTGTGGATCCAACCCTGATCAACCAGATCATAGGGCTCAGCATGCAAGGCCCTGACCCACAGGAGTTCTACCCTAGAAAGACCTTCGACCGAGCATTAGCGCAGAGAATCAAAGAATCCTATGGCAATGTTGAGAAGGGCACATGAGGCTACAAGGTAGCCTCTATCCAGAGTGGCACAGTGCGCCCTTCCTATCAGCTAATCACCGGCAAGTTAGTTTGTAAGAATAGACCAAATCAAGTGGCCGGATTCATGGTCGAACTTGCAGGGAAGTGCATAGAGGGATTGCAAAAGAACTGGGCACAATACCTTGTCAATCAACTAGAGATTGATTACAAAGAAGCGCAAGACCAAGGGTATGACTTCCACTTTAGTTGGTTTCTCATACTGATCACTTTCATTGCATGGGAGCTACCAGAAGGCACCACTTTCCCAAATATAGAACCCTTCGAACAACTGGCTGTGAAGTTCTGTATGCTATGGTATTCCAATGACATGGCCAAAAAGTGGCAGTGCAATGCCGTCTTCCATGCCTACTACAACTAGTTGAAGATCAAAATCCAGTATACACCACACATCACCTTGAACACACTTTACAGGTTTAGACCCTTGATGAAGTTCAGCGCAGACTGCCACTTCACCTACATCATAGTGCATGCTGATGAGCATAAACAACAGCTCTAGTCATATTACAAGTTGACAGAAGATGACTTGGAGGAGATCACCAAGGAATGGTTGGTATACCTCCTTGTTTTAGGGGACCCCACAAAGATGTACGATGTGGATATCCCTGAAACTATGTTGGACACACCTGGACCAAGAAAAACGAAGAAAAATGGTGAAGTACATGATGTCCATAGCACATCGGTGGAGACAACTTCGACCTCACCTGAGAAGGGATATGATGGTGGAGAACTAGGTGGCACGGAAGTCGAGCAAAACAAAGGTGAAGTTGCTCCACCTAGAGAGGAAGAGGATGCATCTAAGAAAAGGAAGGTTACCCTGCCAAAGCCTTCATCCTGAAAGAAATCCAGAGCCACTAGGGCTACATTTAAGACTACCCTCACCTCAGATGACTTTGAATTCTTAGTCGCTACATTGAATGATGCTTCAGTGGAGATCGTAGAAAAGAAAGAAGTGAAGCAGGAGGAGGTATTCAACCAAATCAAGGGAGAACTTTGAGAAGTGCAACAGGCACTATAGTCCAGCCACACAACTTCTATTGCACCCTTGACAAGTCAAACAGAAGAACCAGGAGATGAGCCAACCCAACTTTGCCAGATTGCTAATAAAGTTGAAGCTCACCTTAGAGGATCTCAAGAAGAGACAACGCAAGCTACCCAAGCTTTGGCATAGGTGTAGAAAGATATGCTAGAACAACGCAATAATACAGAACAATAAAAATTAGCTCTTCAAGCAAAGTGGGAAGAAGAGAAAGCAGTGCTACAACAAGGCAGGGAACAGTTGCTCGCAGAGAAACTCTAAGTACAGGAATGAGTTCACAAAGCACTTCACTCTGTGATAGTTATCAAAGTCTATATAGAAGAATGAGTTCCACAGCAGGTGGCACAAATGGAAGGAGTGATCCAACAACTTCAGCAGTGCATCGCAGACATGGAACTTCTAACTATGCCCGAGACACCTCAGAACATAAGAGATCTAAGGGAGGCCACTACTCGAGGCACAATTGAATGACTAAAATCATTTTCCTTATAATACAATCAATTGAGCTCCAAAAGTACCCAAACATATGAAAACCTCATGGAAAATCCAGAGTTACAGGCATTAGAATCGTAGCTCCAACAGACACAGTATCAAGTAGACATGTTACAAGCATAGCTAAAGGCCTTGTCACCAGTTGAAAGAATGAAGAGGTTTTCAGAGCAATGTATGACTCAATAGAAAGTATGCACACTCCAGAGTAAAGTAATGAAAGTTTCTCAATGACTTCAACCAGTGCAAGAAAAGGCATGTCAGTTGTTCACTGAACTTGAAAGCCAAGGAGTAGAACTTGAACAAGTTGTGAGTACAACATAATAGCGCCTCGAAGGACCAGTCAATGATGCACTTATTTAGGATTTCACTGAGCAAGAAGCTATAGCAATGCAGTAGATCGAAACAGCTTGAGCCAAGCTTGAGGTGTTTGAAGCATAATTGATCAGACCTGAGTGACTCGAGACGAGTCACAGGTGAGTGTTGGGGGCCTGTTGGCCCTTGACCAAGTTTTGAGGAATACTTGGTCATATTTGACTGTTTTTGGGACTTCGACGCCCTGCCAAAGACGAAGCGCCAAGCAAAGTGAATATTATGAAAGATAGACCCCCTTTTGCATCCTTTTTGGGCTTGGGACAATGTAAAGGGTAAAGGGATGTTGACCCGTGGGTTTACCCATGTTTAGGCCCATTTTTTTAATATATAAATAGATGTATAGGTGAAGTAAGTAGTTCTCAATATAGGTTATTGGAGAGCTACAAGTTGTGCTAAGTGCTGATAGCGATTGTAAATGCTTTATGCATACTGTAAGAGGCTAAGTGCAAGATATTTTAGAAGGCTTTGTGATTTTGGCGCAAGGAAGAAGGATCTAGCGAGTTGCGTAGATTTTCTGTCCTATGCGAAGAGATATGTTGAAGGCTTTGTGTTTTAACCTGATTAACTAAAGCTAATAAGAGAAGAAGACTTTGTGGACATAGCCCTACGGTGGGGGTGAACCACGGTAAATCTATGTGTTATGCTCTATGCCTCAACTTGATGTGTTTATCTCTTTCTTTGATAAGTACTTTGATGTGTTTAGTTAGATCTATTTATGCTTTGTTCTTATGAGATATGAATGAATGTTATATTTGGTATGTAATATTATTAGTTCTTGATTTGCCGAATCTAATCTATCTTGTGGTGGCTAAGTGCTGAAATACTTAGATCTAAGTAAATACTGCGATGCTCTGTGCTTTCTGCGAAGTGTAATAAGGAATGTATATTAAGGAATAACTGATGCTAAGTGTGATATAAGCAATATAATCATAGATCTATGTCCCAACTAAGGTTGCAGACACCTGAGTCTTGCAACCACCCCTACCTCTACCTCAGGTGAGACTTCATTTGCTTCGCAGGTGTTGCCGAAAGGGCTGGTAGTGAGGGTTTTGTTGGTGCGTTGTTGTAGCATTGAACCTTGGATATTCCCCTTGTGCCAATAGACCGATAGCCCCATTTTTCATGAATTTTGAAAATACATATGATTTCTCACCCAAAATTTCTTACATCACCACACTTTGAAACTTTACCCAAACACCAAAGTGTAAACCGACCACCAATAACAAAATCTGATTAGTTGTTGATAGCCTTGTTATCCAAATACCTACACCAAAGGAGGAACCATCAAGGCCTATTTTCAAAGACATCGAGGCCATCGTAGGTGCTCAAACACCTTTCCTGAGATGGGGGGAGGTGTATAAAAGGATTCATACTTGTTACCCACCTGGTCTAGGGGTAACTAAGGAGAACATGTCTCAAGGCCCACATGTAGAAGACATGGAGTGTTGAGTGTTATATTGACCAACAGTTCTCACAGGGTCCCTCCTATTCATGTTGATCACCACTCATCACTGGAAATAGAACAACATCCACTACACTGGCTTGGCCCTAGAGGACAATAGGTCTTGTTTCATGAGGTAAAAATTCCAACCTCATGGTAAGTGTCACTTTAATAATTGGAGCATTTGAGCATGTTGCAAATAATCCTTTCTTGATTATGGAATGTTTTCTTGGAAATTATACCTTTTGCCTAATTTCACCTTGGTGGTTGTCATTGTATCCCAATAAGTTGGTCACCCTCAGGGAAAGGGTGCTACTGGGGGGTTTCTTGAAGGGTAATTATACCATTCCCATCCATACTTACAAACTTCCATCCTTCTTCCCCTCCGTTTCCTCATATTTTGGGTTTTCAGGTCCATTGACCTAAGACGAGATTGTACCTTATTTCATGGGAAGAAGGTGCTAAAGGCTTAGAGTTGTTGTAGCTGGAAAAAGACAAAATCCAATCATTATCCTTCTAGATGCTCATCCTAATGTCCTGCGAGAAATATAATGCTTCTCCATAAAAATCAAGGACCTTCTAATACATAATTAATGAATGTACCACTTGTTGAGGAAATTCATTTTGCAGTGTATTTTACTTTACGTTGCATATGGCACTCTGTGTGTTTCCATCTTTAAGTGGCATTGCGGTACTCCTTAATTTCCATTGCACATAGTACTCAATGTTCAGACTATAATAACTTAAATGGAAAGGGCTTGGAAAAATGTTGCATTGCAAATGAAGGTGCACCACACCCTCTACAAAGGTACTCATAAATGAGACAATACGAACCCTTGTATGTCAAGAACCCATGCCTAGAATTCTTTCCCAAAATATACCTCATACTCACTACATGACTTAGATATGTTCTTCTTGGGAAACATTCATTGACATGGGGATTGGCCTACCCAATAGGGCACTTTGACACTGCTCCCATACTTAAATTTGGAAAAGTTTATAAGGTCTTTGAGCATTTGTTTAAATGAAAAGTGGGGTTTGATGAACATGTTCGAGTAGTTCTCTTATTATATGTGGCTTACTTGGAATGATTCATGTGAATTTTGGACCCTTGGAGGATGTACTTATTTTCCTTTGAAAGACTCATCATGGTGGAAAGTTATTCATGAAGGAACTATACCATTTGAACCTTCATAGGGGCTTGGGATCTCATGAGATGGATGCTATACCCCATGTCCGGGGCATCATTGATCATGAGAATTCCATATGGAAGATATAGGATGTTTCATTTGGAGGCATATTGGCATCACTGGAGGATGAGGCGCCACCCTTCTCCACTTGGATGTTGGCCTTCGGAGGCCTAGGGCGTCACTGACTAAGCCTTTGACATCACCTTGAAATAGGGTTTGATGTATCACATGGTGGTTGGACATGAGGAGGCCATGGCATGACACTTTGGCATATGAGATCATGACACATGGCCTTTGGAGGCCCAACATTTTCCTCCCTCATGCTTGACGTTGCACTATGAGGGCTTACGTCACCCTTCTGGGGTTTTATTCAATAAATTGTAATTTTTCAAATGTAAAAGACAAATTGAAGGGGTCTTCCCTCTTATATTTTTTTTTTTGATATTTTTAAGTGGACAAATAGGTCAAGGTAGCTACATATAAATAAAGCTCCTTGAGATTTCATTTTATCATCACATTCCTCTCCATTGTGAGAGCACTAAGTCTAGAATTTTTTCCTTGTTCTTGGTTATCTCTCTCTTCTAAAAGTGCACCTTGCTTGGAAGGTCAAGTTATGGATGTTGTTTTCTGATTTTTTGGATGGTGTTGCTACAATTCAGGTTTTTTCTTGCATATCTTGGTGAAGTAAGTAAATTTCTGCAATTTTGTCTCATGCTATTGAATGTTTCATGGTGAATATTTAGTTGTTCATATTGAA
>JASDQU010735589.1:95168-123594 GCA_032191745.1 Picea mariana | reverse complement strand
TTCTTAATCTTTCTTCAAGTGATCATCAACATTATACAGCATATGGAAAATAAAAGTAATGAGCATCAGTCACACATAAGGTATACACAAAGATAGATTTTCATGAGGAAACCCGTAAAGGGAGAAAACCTCTTCTTCTTCGAAATGATAGGTAGTCTTTTAAGTTCTGTACATCATCTATAATTGAGCACCAACTCAATGTGAGGCTGCTACCTCTGTTTTACAAGATGCAACTTGTTTGAGAGCACCAACTCTCTTTTTTCTCTAGCACCCACTAGAAGGAAGCAACAACTCCCCTAATGTTCCAGCACCAACTGGATGGAAGCACCAACTTCCAGTTACACAGGCTCCAACATGTATAACAGAGAACACTTGTTCTCCTTTGCACCACCCTGCCACCCTGGTTTCTCTGGCTGCAACCAGATGGAAGCTAAAACTCCCTGTGTTCAAGATCCCTCTTGAACCTCTGAGGACAACAGTCCTCCCTAGCACCTCCCAAACACCCTGGAATATAAATGAATAATTAAACAACCAACTACATAGATAAATTGATTCTTACCACTTCTTCTTTGTTCTGTAAATCTGGTCTTCTTCTAATTGTTCTACAATTCTTCTCTTCCTTTGTCTGTTCTACAATTCTTCTCTGCTTCAACTTGTTCTTTCATTCTGCTCTGCTTCAAGTCTTTTTCTCATCTGTTACTCTTCTCTGAGTTTTATCTCACACTGCACATATTTTCAGTATCACACTGCGCATCCTGTGATTTTCCCTTTCTTACAGTTTAATTCATTTTTTGTCCAGAACAACCAACGATGCACAGTATGTATCTTTTTCTTTTATGCACCACACCCACAACAGTTACACTTCGCATCTTCTTAGGCAAAAGAAAAAACCATCTAAGCAACTGAAACGCCAACCGATCAAGAATCATGACTCGGTTTAGCTAACATATTTGTAACTGATCAATTAACTATGAGATTGAACAGTAGCCCTCCGATCATATTCAAACTCACTTGAACCGTTGGATTAAGAATAAAGAATCTTGTGCCTGTTTCACCATTTTGTAATTCGTCATTTCGGGATCCCTGTGGTGAATCTTAGCACCTTTAGCTTCTTCCTCCATCTTCCATCATTGTGCCCAATGGCTTTGACCACGCGCTTATGCATAAAGTGCTTTCGTGATTTCACATTTCGTGAATCTAGAGATGAGGCATCTCAACTCTCCAATTCGTGATCCATGAAACTCCAAAATGGAGCTTATCTGAACTAACTTCTTCCCTCCTCGTGACCATCGATGGTGACCATAGGCTATGCCAAAAAGGCGCTTCATATTTTGTGAGTTTCCACATCATGCTCTGTTGACTCCAAGTCAGTGAAATTATAATCGCTTGCCACTTGTCCTATGATTCGACGGTTCAAATCTGATCTTAATTCAACAACTCAGATCATATCGCGATTTTGGCGTTCTTGTGGTTATGTTTCTTGCCTCTCCAAGTTGCAATTCGTGAAACTCCTAAATGGAGTCGGATCAATGGTCCAGATCACACCTTGATCTGACGACTGTGATTAAATCGCGATTTTGGTGTTTATGTTTCTTGCCTCTCCAATTCGCGATAGGCGAAGCTCCGAGATGGAGCTCATATCAACGATCCGCGTTCTTAGTGATCCGACAGTTCTGATATTTTTGTGATCTCGCATCTCATTGTTCCTTTGATGGAGGTTCTCATCACTCCAAGTCACGATAGGCAAGACTCCGAGGTGGAGCTGGATCAACGGTCCAGAACAAACCTCGATCTGACAGCTAAGATAGTTTCGTGATTTCGCATATCGCGAATTCAAGAGGTTAGGGAACCTTGTTCCTTTGACTTTCCAATCAGTGACATGATGATCTTTCTCCACATGTCCTGCCTGAAGATGGACGGTCCTCCTTCTTTCGGGATTTTGTGAGCCCGCTTCTCCTTACACTATAATGAACATGCAGGTTCTCCCTGATCCAACGATGGTCGAAACTATGCTCAGATCTTACGCCTAAGATCTGTCCTCCTCTTCTGCATGTTCTTATTGTCTACAATCAGATCTGACGGTCCTCCTTCTTTCGGGAATTAAAATGGGATCCAACGATCAGAAATGTTGCTTCTCCTCCCGAGCTTACTTTGTTCCGCTTACTCTAATTTTGCCATCGATGATCTTCCAACAATCCTCTGCACTATCTCTTCTGAGCTTATTCGAATCTTCTTTGCAGCGTCTTCTCATAATGCCCATCTATTACATACTTTATGTACTCATGCCGTCTTCATTGTTGTACTTTCCATCAATGACAAGCAAACAAGCATGCGTTGTCTGTTAAATATTTACCAACATTATATTGCATACATAAATATCTAGTAGCGTTAAATAGTCTAATTGACTTGATTATTGGTTGATATGATGAATTAAATGGGTATGGTGGGTTGTCATAAATTTCGAGAAATTTTTCAAGTTGCATTTATAAGCTAGTATAAGAATAAATACTTTGCAATCTATCTATTGTTATTTTATTTAAATAATTTAATATTTTGATTTTTTAACTTTGCCCCAACAATCTAGAAGTGGGAGGTTGATGGATATTTATGAAGGTGCTTGAAGATACTTGGAGAAGAGGGTACGAAAACTTGATAAATAGGAAGAAGAGGTGGCACTGAGGGGGGGGAGGAGTTTGAGAGGTTGGAACTGGTAGAGATTTTGGATAATTGTTGGAAGAGATATTTCTTGTGACAATCTTCTTAGAGTATATGTGCATTGTTATTCTTGGAGTCACAGGCACAAAGGGTCAAAAAGCCGAAAGGTTTCTTGAAGCTAGGAAGCCATCTAGGCTCCTAATTGGTTGGGAGGATAGTTTTGTTCTACTATAGGAAAGTGGATAAAATACTTTAGGAGAAATTTCCTACTAGCTTGTTGGGATACCTTTCAACCAATCAATTTCAAATCAAGAAAGAGGTATTTTGTTATATATTTTTTTAAGATTTAAATTTTAGATTTAATTTCTTACTTAATTCATTCCTTTATCACTACAAGGAGAACACCTTTTAGTGGAGATTTTTGCAGAGGTTTTTAGTGTTACAAAATTTGGAAAATTTTCCAAAAAGACCTTCGTTACAACCTCCTCTATTGGTTTCATAGGTTTTAGTACATGTTCCATATAACTAAAAAAATATTGGGTGGGTGGAGGTTGTAGTCGATGTTTTTTTGGGGGTGATTTTATTGTCAAAACATACCAATGCACCCTTACACAAAATGCCCTAGTGCATACCTAAAACTAAAACACACTGGAGAGACCTTACATAAAATTCCTCGGTACGTACATAAAACCATAAACACATTGGTGCACCATTACATAAATTCCCCAGTGTGTACATAAAATGAAAAGGAAATGGTGTGCCATTACATAAAATGCTCTAGTTTGTACATAAAACGAAAACATGCCAGTGCACCACTACATAAAATGCCCTGGTGCATACATATAATGAAAACACACTGGTGCATTTATAGTTATTACACCCTAGATTCCCATTTTGTTGGATGTCTTTTATAGTTAAAACACACTGGTGCTCTTTTATTTTATGTATGTCTCGATGCTTGTATAATTCGACGTGCCAATGCATGTATTACGATTTGCATCGAAAGGTACTGAAATTTTGAATAGTCGAGGTGAGATGTCGGCTTCATTCTTTGTTCCAAAGAACCAATGATTTTATTACATATAAAGTATCGGTGCGTTTATTTTATTTAAAGCATTGGTATTTTTATTATATTTAGAGAACCAATGTGTATTTATCACATGCCCACCGTAAAATTCTAAAATGATATATATTATAGCACGTTATATGCACCAATGCTTTAGTATAATTAATATGCATCAATGATCCTAGTTGATTTAGGAACGATATGAAGGCACATATAAAACAAAGATATAACAAAGAATTACACGGAGATATGGAAAGGAACACAATAATACAGTAAAGCTCAAATTCTATTAATAATTGTATGAAATACAAAAGACTGTAAAATGCAAAAGCACACAAGCTAACTAGAATGGTGGTAGCTTATCTCTAAGAAGAGATGTGTCAGCTACACTCATTCGTAAGAAGCTCATTAAAATGAGGCTCCAAAGGAATTTTTAACATAAATCATAAATGATAAAACCCTAAAAATCTAAAAACCTAACCCTAGGAGATGAAGAACCAAAAGTCATGTGGGCCCCGATGGGGTAAGTTGGTACATCAACTTCTCGGGGTCATAACTTTTGCATACGATCTCCATTTTAGGTGCACGATAGCCCATTGGAAAGGTCTATCCTAGGACTACACATTTTTTTGTCATACTTTGAATATTTCTATAGTGTGACTATGGTGGGTACAAAAAATGTTTTTTTAGGGCCTCAAAACGACCCCATAAGTTTAGGACCCAAAAAGCTAGAAAAAACTGCCAAAATGGAAATTGGGCTTTGACCCAATGGAATAGCTGGGTGGACATCTATATCCACCTGTATCATTCCTCCCCCCTTAGGAAGAAATGGTCTCCATTGCATCAAGTGCCTGCATCATATGGGGAAACTTCTGTTGAACCTGACTCCTAGTGAGACACTTTCCTTGATGAAGAAACTGCCATGCTTTGACGACTCGATAGAGTTTTATAGTCTGTTGACGGGTGTCCTTTGTATTGGTATCCATGATCCGATCAAATGTCTCTTATTCAATGCAGGAATGATTGATTTATGTAGGGTCCAACTGCTTGACCGCATCCGAAGTGTCCAGGAGAGGTGGAAAATATGGTCGGAGCAGTTCCACATTAAATATCAGGTGCAATCCAAGAAAAGGAGGAATACTTAATTGAAAATAATTCTCACCCACAACATTTGTGATAGTGTAAGGCTCATATCAGAGTGGGCACAACTTTCGATGGTGTCATGTGAGGTTCTCTTTCTGCAAATGCAACGAGACCTTATCGCCCACTTGAAATTTGTGTGGTACCCGACTCTGATCATGGTGTTGTTTTACTTGGCATTGGCTTTCTGCAAAATATCATGAACTTGTTGTTGGATGTACTGGATGCACTAAAAAAAATTGGCTTCTCGATCAACCTCTGTCTGAGCATGGGAGGACTATTCTTGTGCGACTGCAGTGGGTAGAGCTACGTCAATGGGGGCCAATTGTTGAAACCCCAAGCACACTTGAAAATGGATGTGGAAAACAGAGTTTTGGAGGGATCTATTGTAGCTATGTTGAACATAAGGAAGGCTTTCATCCCATGTGTGTGGATGTTAGGAATTATAAATTCGTAGGATATGGAAAAGAATCATGTTGACTACCTCTATTTTTCCATCAGTTTGTGGGTGGAAGGCAGTCGATTTGGTCAACTTGGTGTCCATCATCGACCATAGGCTAGAATAAAAGGTGCTCAGGTACCTACTATCTCAATTAGAGATACTAGTATGTGGTAGCCCAAAATGAACCCAAACATGTGTGAAGAAGAGCTCGGTGGTGGCCTTGGCTGTGATGCTCTTCTTGCAAGGTGCCAAAATTTCCATCTTAGATAATCAATCAACGACCATGACGACACAATCATTCCCATGCTTGGTTGAAGGCATATCGAACATGTAGTTCATGGAGATGGACTCCCAAATCCTATCTAGAGTGGGTAGAGGGGTGTATAGCCCCTAATTTTTTATGGTGGGCTTAGCAATGGCGCAAGTGGTGCAGGATTTGATGTACTTGCGAAAACCTTATTAAAGCTTTGACCAATAAAAATGCTTCTATAGTACTGCCACTGTATTTTCTACACCAAAATGTCACACTTAACGTCTGTAATGAGATTCCCAGATCATCTTTTCATGCTCTCTTGAAGGAACACAAAGGTGGCTCAGATTGCATAATAACCCCTCCTCGAGATGAAAGTTGGGAACTATTTTTCCTGTGCTTAATGTCTGATAAGAAGTAGAAAATTCAGAGTCATTATTGTATAATTGTGACCACCCATATGTCTCATGTCCACAAAAGTTGATAATTGTGGGTAGTGTTTCCATCGGGGGTCGACCGAGGTAATCTGTAACATGGTTAGTGATAGCCTTCTTGTACTTGATATTCAAGTGGAATTTTTGTAGGTACGTGGACCACTTCTGATGGCAGTCATTTTGTAACTTTCCTTGTGTCTACATGAATTGCAAAGGCCCGTGATCAATGTGGATGATCGTTTCCTTCCCCAAAATGTAATGCTTCCACTGTCGACATGCTGACACAATGGAGTACATATCTTTGTCATAGTTCGGGTATCTTCAAACAACATCGGATAAATTTTCACTATGATAGGCTACCAGATTCCCATGCATAGTGAGGAATACATCAATAGCATAATCCGAAGCATTTGTCTCAATCTCAAATGGCCATTGCAGGTCTGGAAGAATGATGATTGGTGTTGAGAAGAGGCGAGATTTAATATCCTCGAATGCTTTCTATTGGGGCGTGGACCACACAAACTTGGCCTTTGTTCCACCCTTGGTCACTTGGATTAGGGCCCAAGCGATATGAGAGAACCCCAACATAAACCATCGGTAGAAGTTAGCAAGGCCCAAAAAATTTTGGATCTCGATCATTATTTTCGGGGTTGACCAATCACATGTGACTTGGATCTTGGCTAGATCCACATGTAGACCCTGCGCATCCATGATGTATCCCAAATATTGGATTCCCTGCATGTCGAAGGAACACTTCTCTAAGTTGGAATATAACTTGTGTTGTCATAGGGTGCCCAATACCTGTTGAATATGCTCCAAATGTTCCTCCCAAGTTTTTTTGAAGATGAGGATGTCATCCAAATATACAAAAAAAAATTGAGTTTGTGAATGGTCGTAATATATCATCCATCATCCACATGAATTTGGTAGGGGAATTAGTCAATATGAAAGGCATGACCAATCACTTAAAGAGGCCTTCTTTGGACTTGAAGGTTGTTTTCCACACATCAATTTTCTCAATAAACACCTGGCGGTAACCTAACTTCAGATCAATTTTACTGAAAAACTTGGCTCCTTTGAGTTGATTGAGAAGATCATCAATCTGGGGAATTGGGTATTGGTTCTTTACTATGACTTTTTCAAGGCTCTATAATCAATACAAAKTCACCATGTCTCATCCTTCTTCTGTACTAGAATAATTGGGCTCCCACAAGGTRAGGAGATGGGTCTAATGTGGCCCTTCAGAATTAGCTCTTGGATCTGGAGTTTGATTTCTTCATTCTCCAGAATAGAACACATCCATACAAGGTCATTAGGAATAGGGGAAATGGGTTTCATATCAATTGGTTKCTTTACCTAACAGTGTATAGGAACCCTAGTAGGCGAGGCAAATATGTCTTTGTACTCCTCGACTATTCCATCCACCTTTTGTTGTTGGGAAGAGAGACCCTGTGTAAAGGTTTTGGTGGTTCCAGTGACCTTCCAATCACCTTCCGATCGAACCATACAAAGGAAAAATCTCCTAGTATGATAAACCACCTTTCTTCATTTCTTTGTAGAGATTAAAGAGACCATGGCATTTGGGACTGCCTACAGTACCCTGTAGAGTTGATATCCCAAAGTAATAATGACACTATGAGGCCTAGATTCATAAACAACATGATGTTTCCACATATACGGTTGTCCTAGAAAAACATCAAAAAATTCAAGTGGGGAAACATCACACAAAACCTCATCTTTGAAGGGTTTTATGTCGTAGTGCAGGTGACATTGTTGGCTGACACGGATTTCCCTTCCCTAGCTGAGCCAACTGATGGTGTATGGTTGAGGATGTTGTGTCATTGTCAAGTTAAACATATTGACAACCTATGTTGAGATCAATTTATTTTGGCTACTATTGTCAACAATAAAATGGAGTGGGGTTCCCTTCACCCACATCTGCGAGTGGAAAATACGCTTCCCTTCTTCAGGCTCCTTTGGTTTCTCTAGCTAGACTTATTTGGTAGTGATGGTGACACTAGGTTCTGCATCAATGATTCATCTTCCCTTTTCTTGCTTGAAATCAAATTCTGATTCATCATCTGACCCTGGGGCTTTCATATCATTCAGTAATGACTATTTGGAGTGACATTCATCAATATTGTGCCAAAGGATTTTGTGGAGCTCACACCAATTTCTAGTGTCTTTCTTCGACTTCCCATTACCCTTCTTTGTTGGTGGCTTGGGATGTTTATCTTGGGGTTGGTCATCCTTGATATCTATTTTTTCCTGGGGGTTAGGGACACCCTTACCATACTTTGGCTATTGTGGATTTGCAGATCCAAACTCCTGCCTCTTTTGTTGCTTGAATTTCTGATTGATTTTGATAGCTTATCAATAAGTGACTCCCAATGACGAGATGTCCAGAAACTCCATCTTGGTTTAGATGTACCGATGTAGAGCCCCACGGTATTTTAGTACCATATTTCACTCAGAGTCTTTGATACCCATCTTGGTGCGCAAGGTATGGGAAGTATTTGTGAAATCTGTCACCGTTTGGCCCCTCTCTTGGCACAGTGTGGTCCATCTTGTGTATTGGTCATCATAAATTCCAATATGATAATATTGTTCCTTGAGGTCATCAAAAGAATCCACCCAAAAATTCTAGACTCCCACCAATCTTTGACATGGGGAAGGGTCTTAAGGAGTGTGAAGGTGATTTTTTTCATTGTTGGAAAAATTGTGGACGGAGAAATATTCCTCTAGCAGATTTAACCATTTTCCAAAGCGTCAACATCTAATTAGATTTAAAATAAAGGAATATCAAAGAACTTGTACCTTGAAGGACGTCGCACCTTCGAAGTGATTGTTGTTTTAAGGTGCCTTCATTGTTTCCAGCATTCATCAAAAGATCTTGACGAAACTATACATCATCTTGTTCATCTATCGCATGAGGTATTCCTCGAGCAACGGTTTGAAAGGATATCCTATCCCATCATCTCTATTTTTTTCCACCATGGGAGATATCTTGGGCATGCGAGAGAGGTTTTCCTCAAGAGATACAAGCTCGAGACCGAAATCTCTATACCCTGACCTCGTCGGGGACATGCACTGAAGACGACAAGGAGAAGATCACTCTTACACCACGGATCTAGATTATTTTAGGAACGATATGAAGGAAGAGATAACACATAGATATAACAAAGAATTACATAGAGATATTCCAAGGAACACAATAATACATTAAAGATCAGATTATATTAATAACTATTTGAAAGACAAAAGACTGTAAAATGCAAAAGCACAAAAGCCAGCTAGAATGGTGGTAGCTTATCTCTGAGAAGAGATGTGTCGGCTACGCTCTTTCACGAGAAGCTTGTTACAATGAGGCTCCAAAGGAATTTTTAACATAAAGCATAAAAGATAAAACCCTAAACATCCAAAAACCTAACCCTAGGAGATGAAGCGCCAAAAGTCATGTGGGCCCCGATGGGGTAAGTTGGTACATCAACTTCCCAAGGTAATAACTTTTGCATACGATCTCCATTTTAGGCGCACCATAGCCTGTTGTAAAGGTCTATCCGAGGACTACACATTTTTACATCACACTCTAAATTATATTTTAGTGCGATTGTGGCGGGCCCAAAAAACATTGTTTAGGGCCTCAAAACGACCCCGAAAGTTTAGGCCCTGAAAAAGTTAGAAAAAAACTGCCAAAATGGAAATTAGGATTTGAGCCAGTGGAATAGGTGGGTGGCCACTGATATCCACCTAGATCAACTGGTGATTTCATATGATTAATATGCACCAATGCATACAACCTATTAAAAATCATTGATTTCTATATTATTTCACACACCATTTTGTGAGTTCATAAGAATGCACTGATATGTATATATTTTAATTAATTATTTTTTTACAAATATTTTTTATAATAATATTTTTTCTTATATTTATGTTATTACGTTTTGATATAATGATTTCATTGATGTATTATCCAATGGATTACACCTTTGTTATTTGCACCAATGTAAATCATTCACATATTAATCAATCAACAACACACTGTTTTACAACATTTGACATTACAATAAAATGAGAAACCCATTTTATTATATATAAATAAGAGACCCGTGGTCATACAAAATGGGACAATGTAAACGTCCACAATAATCAAAATGGAACCAATATGTAATTGTTACACTTATTGGTAATATGTTTTTATGCAATTGGGACATTATGTCCACTACATTAAGCAAAATCCCTCATTTTTATAGACAAATATTCCAAAACATACAACTTGCAGTAACATTCCATTATATTGATTTCCAATCATCACTTTAACTGGTGTCATCGCTCAAGCTATGTGCATCCCTCATTTCTTGATCAGTTGTAGGTGATATTGTACTTTGGTTATTTAAACAAGTGTTTTCTTGTTCGACTTGTTTTTGACATTCCAATTGTTCATGTTTCATCTACAAACATAGAAATAAACTGTAATAAGTAAATCTATATTTATAATATAGTAGAATATACATGATTATCTAAATTGAAAAGTGTATCATAGAAATGACTGATTCATAAACCATACACATGCTTTCGAAGCTTTGCCTCAAGCCATGTGCCAAAATATCTTATGTTGGCTCCTCTCCATACTTTGTTTCCTGCATGTTTAGTACACCATGACAAAGCATAGTCAATAAAATTAATATAAAGGTTTCTTATTGTTCCATTAATTATAAAAAAGGGAAGTTAGACAACATAGCTACTTACAAATTGTTCAATTAAACCTTGATAGTTCAACATATACTCACAACGCTCACTTAACCCAATGTTGATTAATTGTTCGGTTGACTCTTCTTTGTATGTTAGCACCTATTAGAAGACATCCATGGATGAGTGTAAATTGATTATTTAAATATAAATATCACAACAAATATGAAAACTTAAGTCGTGTAAAAAACATAAGTACTCACAAACTTTGCAATCAACCCTTTTCTTCCTTGTCATCTTGCCTTATGTGTTGATTGGGTTCCATTTTTTTTTCCTTTCTGCTACAAAATAATTGAAAATTAGTATTTAATATGATAAATAAATTTGATGTACATAAAAGAATAAACGAATTCTCACATACCTCTGATGCACGCTGTTGTTGGGATGCATCCTCCTGTGATGCAATTATGTTCATTTCTTTTACCATCTCCTTGTACACTTTTTTGGACATCCCTACCGACATGTATTGGCTTTCCCCTCGTTTGTCACTTGGAATTTTCATAATCTTCCCGAAAACCGAAAAAGCACAACATTTTTTTAAATGGACATGAAAGTAATTATAGAAAAACAAATCATTTTGGTAATTGTTGTAACAAATTATTGAAAAAAAATTTTAGTAATAATACCTTTTATATGATTCTCTTTTGTTATTAGAAGTTTTTTCTCTTGCAAGTCTCACGTATCTCATTGACCACGACTCCAAAAACGATTCTTGTGGTGTATGTATAACCCAATTCTTGGAGTCACTAGATTTATTTTTGTATTGTAAGTGGAAAGTACATCTATACATTCTTTCGAATATATCCCTCAAACCTATGTAAAACAATTTACCCCTCATTAACTTCAAGCACCACTCCAGATGAACTAATAACCAAGTCAACATCATCATTTACATCCAGATTTTTTTTTTCGTCTTAGGATAGATTCCATTCTAATGTTAATAAATTCAATTTTAGTAAAAAGTAAAAAAAAAAAACTTAATGTTGATTACCTTTTGATCCACTTGTTTCTTCTCTTTGCAGCATTTCCATAAGATTTTATGCTCTTTTGCACTCATATTGTGAACATTCTTATCAAGTTTCTTCAATTTTTTTTTCTACATAACACACATTAACCAATTCACATCATTAATTTAAACTTACAAATATTTCAAATGTATTAAATTTTTAATAAAACTTAAAGAACTTGCCTCCCTCTCTTCTTGGGATGAGATATCGTTTCTCTTGCTGCAATAAGATGTTTTCTTTGAACTTGTGTTATCCATTTTGTATAAAAAAAATCAAGAATTGTCAAAGATAGAAATTTTAATTTTTTTATACAATCTAGTATTTCGGTGCACGTAATTAAATAAAACACCCCAGGGTGTCAAACATATACACCCACCAGTCTGTACTATTAGTCAATATTGTGAAATACTAACCCATATGCATATGATACTAAAATAAATACTATTTATATTTTTGACCAATCAGTTCTTTTCACACATATATGTGCCCTGGTGCACTTTTTTGTAAAGTGAGCATCGGTTTGCTACCTTTGTATAGTGTGCCCCAATGCGTTTTTCCTGTACAGTGCGCACTGCATACCACATAAAAGGTTTTTGATAAAATCATCGACAAAGACATGGTTGACATGGTTTGGGATACAATGCAATGAGTGGTACCATTGCAACAGATACCAAACACCCCATATGCAACTAAATAAACCCTATAAAAACAAAAAACCAAAAAAAAAAAAAAAAAAACTATAAAAATCTATTGCTTAAAAAAACAGAGGAACCAAAAGAAACAATAAGAAAGCTCGAGCTTCCAATACTGAAGGTGACTATAAAGCCATTTTATTTATTTTTTAACATGCATTGAAAATAGTTTGAATCAAATAGGGAAATATTGAAATAATCAGTAGAATGAAATCACATACTTGAAATTTCTTCTCTATTGATTTATATGTGCCCTATGGATCCCTTCCAAATTTGGCACTTCAAAAAAATATACCCACTCCAAAAAAATCCCTATGTGTAGATTTTAACCTTGTACAATTATTTACTACAAACAATTTTTCAATAAAAGAATATAAAAGATACAATGGAAAATACACACATTACACATAGATTTTTCCCCTAGAAACCCAAACCGGGAAAACCAACATATTCTATATTCATTCATATCATACATTTTTTACAATACAATATACATATAGGATCCTATAGCATTCAAAACCCTAATACAATAACCCAGATTAGTCAACAACCCTAATTCCTTAACCGGATATAGAAAACCATCGACGAAAACCATGTGCCAAAAATCCGCCAAAAAATGGACACAAAAACTACCAATTTTTTTTTCTAGGGGAGTTGCCTCTGAACCCCTACATAAGGGGGCTTTCGCCCCCCTCTTAACCCCTTGTGTGTCTATCACAATGTAGACACAAGTTTTAACCATGAAAATAATATAACACATACCCAACATTCTCCCACTTGTTGTTTTCTTTGCATACAAGGGGTTAAATAATCAACAATCTAGGGACACAACACCCATAGATCCTCTACACCAAGAGAACATCTCAATGCTCACAAATTTTGTTAATGATTCTACAACATTATTCAAAGTGTCCACATCCATCAACAACACCTTCTTTTCTTCAACCATGTCTCTCACAAAGTGATATTGAACATCAATATGCTTTGTCTTTAAATGATAAAATGGGTTCTTCGCCATAAAAATTGCACTCTGACTACCACAATCTATCCTTACAGCTTGTTGTACCAACCCAATACCCAAACATAATCTTTGTTACCATGTTTATTTCTTTCTTGCATGAGTGGTTGCCATGTATTAAGCTTTTGTAGTTGAAAGTGCCACTACATACTGTCTTTTTCTCATCCAATTGATTGCTCCTCCAAACAGGTTAAACACATACCCACTTGTAGATCTTCTATGATCCAGATCTCCAACCTAGTATGCATCCACAAATCCATGCATGTCAAACACTTTTTCAAAACCTTTTCTTCCTTGGTAGCACAATCCATAACTAGTAGTGCCACCCAAATACCTGAAAAATCTTTTTACTGTTGTCCAATGCTCCTTCCTTGGTTTTGACATATACCTGCTCAAAAATTCCATTGCATGTGCAATGTCCAGTCTAGTACAAACCATTGCATACATAAAACTACAAATCACACTCACATATGGAACACAAAACAGGTCCTCCTCCTCTTCTTGTGTCTTGGGACACTGATCCGCATATAACTTTACACCTACAGGAATAGGGACCCTGACCGGTTTACGTTCCTACATATTAAACCTCTGCAATATTGTCTCAACATATTTTCTCTGGTTTAACCAAAGCTTCCTATTTTTCTGATCTCTTTTAATTTCCATGCCCAAAATGAAATTTGCAGCAACAATATCCTTCATTTCAAATTTAGAGGACACCTGAGTTTTCACATCCTAGATAATCTCCTTGTTGTTTCCTATCAACAACATGTCATCCGCTTACAAGACCAAATTAATAAAACGATCACCAATTAATTTCAAATACACATAGTGAACTTGTTTGCTTCTTGTGAATCCAAGTCCCAACAAATAAGTATCAATTTTTTTATACCACTTCCTTGGTGATTGTTTTAAACCATAACGAGACTTTTTCATCTTGCATACCCGCTCCTTCTTTTCCTTCATAGCAAAGCCTTCTTCCTGCTTCATATAGATTTCTTCTTCCAGATCCCCATGTAGGAATGTTGTCTTCACATCCATCTATTGTACTTCAAAATCAAACTCAATAGAAACAGATAACATAAATCTAATAGATATTAACTTGGAAACAAGAGAAAAAATCTCACCAAAATCAATTCCCTCAACCTGGGACCCTTTGCTACTAACCGAGCTTTGTATTTCTCCACTTTACCTTATGCATTCATATTCTTTTTAAATATCCATTTGTTTCCAATGGGATTTCTTCAAGTCAAAAACTTCACTAGATCCCAAGCCTCATTCTTATCCAAGGATTCCATTTCATCGACCATGGCCTTTTTCTAGAGTTTTCCATCCTCTAAATCCACTACTTCCCTAACAGTTCTAAGATCATTAACAATAATAGACAAAGAAAAATTTGAACGGAAATCAGGTGGAGTATACCTTTCCAGTATTTTTTTTTCTCGAACCAATCTCCTCAATACTGGAGTATGAGGATCTTCTTCTTGTGATTCATGTTCTTCTGTAGAGTCTGATTCATCATCCTTTGACTCAAACTCTATTTTTTTTTTCTTCCTAACTTGGTAGGACTTCCTATTTGACAACATCTTTCATTTCTCTAAATACCACATCTCGGCTATACACAACCTTCTTATTTTATGGGTTCCAAATCTTATAACCTTTGAGGCCATCCTTATACCCAATAAAGATACACTTTTTAGCATTCTTATCTAGCTTACTCTTGTTTTCCTTTGGAACATTAACATAGGCCTCACAACCAAATACCTTGAGATGTGTGAGAGAGGGTTTCTTACCAGTCCATACCTTGTGTGGAGTATTTTCACCCAGTGTTTATGAGGGTGATCGATTGACTAGGTAACATGCAATACCCACTACCTATACCTGGAATTATTTCCCTAACCCGACACCACTGTGCATGAACCTTGCTTTTTCCATCATTGTCCTATTCATCCTTTCTACAAATCCATTCTGTTGAGGTGTATAAGGAGTATTATTCTACCTTTCCATATTGCATTTCTTACATAATTCTTCAAATTCATTCCCACAGAACTCTCCACCATTATCCGTCCTCAACGCCTTAATTCTTTTCTATGTTTGATTCTCAACAAGAGCCTTAAAATCTTTAAACTTGTCAAAGACTTCGTCTTTCTTCCTAAGTAAATATATCCAAGTATTCCCTGAGAATTCATCTATAAATGAGACATAGTACATGGATTTTCCCAATGATGGAACCGACACAATTCCAAAAACATCACTATGCACTAGTTGTAAAATTCCTTCCGCCCTCGTTGCACGAGAGCGAAATCTTACTCAATTTTTCTTCCCATATACACAATGTTCACATAAATTAAAATTCAGAGATAATTTAAGCATGCCTTCAGCCATACCTTTACCATGTAGTAGTCAAAGACCCTTCTCTCTAATATGCCCCAACCTTTGATGCCACAACATAACCTTTTCTCTAGAGACTATAGGAGTTTTTTCTTCTTCAGCTCCAATATCAAGAACAATGGCACTATTACACCCATCAGTAATAGTGCTTCCTTGCAACTTATACAGAGTTCCAATCTGAACTCCCTTTAGCAACACCATTGCTCCTCGAACCATCCTACAGGTTTCTTTTTCAAATACTATTTTTACCCTTGCATCGTCCATTTTTCTTATAGAAATCAAATTTATGGCCAATCCTGGGATGTGCAAAACACCAGGAAGTATTCTAATCCTTCCATATATGCGCCTCAACTTGACACTTCACCGCCCTATGATTCTGGATTTCAATTCATCACCTAAGAAAACATTACCTCCATCATACCTTTCATATTCACAGAACCACTCCCTTTGGGGATTCATATGAAAGGATGCACCTGATTCAACCAGCCATGCCTCATGATCTGCATGTGCTCATGAAGAAGCCAAGTACATATCCCCTCCTTCTTCATTGGAGGTATTTTCTTTTGTAGAGGGAGTACCTTCAGATCCCTTCACTCTCTCAATATTCTTGGATCTACATTGCTTCTTGAAGTGCCCCTTTTTCTGCATCTCTAACATACCTTTCCAAACTTTCTAAGAGATTTAGATCTCCCACTTGAGGCTGACATGGATCTATTTCTTTCCTGGGAGCGTCCTCTTGCAAATAATGCATATGTTCTTTGTCCTTCCATGTTCTTTCGGCTCATCTCCTCTAACAAAAAGGATGCGACCACATCMTCAAAACTCAAGGTAGTTTTATTACTACCTATTRCCATAACCAAACTATCCCATGAGTCTGGTAAAGAACACAATAAATTGATACACTTATATTCATCTAAAATTTTAATCTCAATAGATAATAACCGACTTRTYATATTATCAAAGGCGTTCAAATGCTCTGTCATCGAGTCTCCATCTCTCATCCTCAGGTTATACAACTTCTTCCACGAGAACAATTTATTTACCAGGGACTTAGATTGATACAAGATGCCCAAATTATCCCATAACTCCTTGGTTGTAGCTTCCCTAGACACATTCAGTAATATTGAATCTGAGAGACATAATCAGATTTTTCTCTTCACCTTCCAATCCAAATTTTTCCATTCATCTACTAACATTCATGTAGGTGCAGTACCTGGATCCACCGCGATTCAATGATATTTGTCTACCAAAATATATTCTATATTGAGCTTCCACAACTCAAAACTTTACTCATTAAATTTATCGATCTTTATTTTCAAACTACTAGCCATTTATGTTCACTTGAAGAATCAATATCGCAGATCTCCCACTGTAACAAGGCTTATCACAATCCCGAGCCAAACCCCTGACCAAAAAGGTGTTCCCCTAAATCCAATAACTTGGCTCTGATACAAAATGTATATTTTAACCTTGTATAATTATTTACTGCAAACAAATTTTCAATAAAAGAACATAAAAGATACAATGGAAAATACACACATTACACATATATTTTACTACCGGAAACTCGAACCAAGAAAACCAACATATTCTATATTCATTCATATCATATATTGTTTACAATACAATATACATATAGGATCATGTAGCATCCAAAACCCTAATCCAATAACTTGTATTAGTCAACAACCATAATTCCATAACCAAAAATAGAAAACCATAGGTGAAAACCATGTGCCGAAAAACCTCCCAAAATGGACGCAAAAACTGCCAAATTTTTTTTCGGGACCGCTTCCCCTGAACCCTTGCACATGGGTGCTCCCTACCCCCTGTGACCCCCAAGGAAAGGGGTCACTCTACACCCCTCTCACCCCCCTTCATTCCCAATGGAACGTAGACTCTAGTTCTAACCATGCAAAAAATATAACACATACCCAACAAGTTTCTTTACACTACCAATTGTAACATGCCATCTCTGAGTAACCTACAGCCTGGTTCAACGGTATTACACTGTGAATTGGATCTCTTTTATGACACTCTAGTGGTATGTGGTTTTTCAAAATGTAAAGGGCTGAAAAAGAACCCTCGACATGTCACATTGTCCTATTATATTAAAGATCGACTACCCAAAGTTGATGGTCTAATACATCCCATTGTGGTCAAGAATTCAATAAGTAATATAGAAAATACAAGTAGGAACAATTCGATATGCTCCTTTTTTTTAAATTGGAAGCTAGATCAACTACATTTCATCCTAAATTGTCCAACCCATCTCCTTCTGTTGAGTCAACAGAAAGTTTGTATAGTGAGCCAAAGTATGATATCAATACTACCCAAAACATCACTACTAGGAGATCCAAAAAGTTGTATGAGCTAAGAGAAAAAATGTCCAAGTACACACCAAAGTATGTTCAATTACTGGAAGGCATCGATGACTTCCCTTTTCCTATCCATCTGCAAAGTAAATACCAAACCTATGACAATTGAGCCTTGTATGGCATTTGGTTGTCTTCCATGCATGTGCCTAATGTTGGAACCAAATTCTCTTTTTGTGGTAATAGTTATATGATTTCCAAGTCTAAAATAAATGTTGCAAATCTTGGGTTGTTTATCCTTTTAGATGTATCTATTCCTCCAAAAAAATTAGTGGCACTTATGCCATTTTGTGGTCTTATTTATAATCGGTTTAATTACTTGAATATTCTCAAATACAAACATAGTATTTCCATGTATAGTATGTGCATGGATGGTTATGCTTCTGGAAACTTTAACAAGAAAAAACTTTTATATATCAATTTTCATCCACGAACTCATGGGAACATCACATGGTTCATAAATAGTTGTAGGTCCCCATTATTTAGTGCAAATTGTTCATTTGAGAAACACTCCAGTGAAAAAGAGTTCTTTATGAAAAGGAAGGCATCCAAATTTGTTGTTGGGCACGCAATACGTTGTTTGTCTCATGGTGATGAGTTGTTAATAAACTATAACTTTCGTATACCACCAACCACTCGTAAAAATTTCCTTGCATTGGGTCTACCTTTAGATGTCCCCCTTGGGGCATAAGAAAAATATGATTGAGTAATTGTATTTTTGGATTTTCAATGGAACTAATGTAAATGTATGGCTTAATTCGACATTTGTTTTATAAAGTGGTTGGTTGCATGTTACAATCCTTACATAAAAAATGGGGACTAAGCTCCCTATAAAATCTACACATGGGCTTTTGTTTATTTTATTTATTGAGTTTGCTTAATATTTTTATGTTTTTAAATATTAATATAAAATTAATTTAATTTAATATTCTTTTAACCTTAACAAAATAATTAATTTCTTCACTAACCAAATCAAATACTTATATTTCCTTATGAGGAGATTTGTAATTAAGTTGGCAGTGGATTAAAAAATCATAAAGTCACTTAAAGAAAATCTTTTAAATTAAAATTCAATCATTTATTTTAATAATTATGATTATAACAATTTATTTTAAATATAACAATTATAAATTTGATTATGAACAATTATTATAATATCATCAATAAAATGAATGAGAAAAAAACATTTCATAAGAGTAATTTTTCTTTGTAAACATGTTTATTCAACATAATGTTTCTTGTTGGAAATTAAACAATTCACCTTGAAGAAGAATTAAACATTATATGGAATTAATATTTATAATTGTTTGCAATTACAATCCAAAGTAAATGATTTTATAAAACTAAAGTTAAACATTATATGACAACTCTAAATTCTAATAAGTAATACATCTTAAATTTAATTTAAAAATAGAGAAATCATTAGCGTACTTATAATACATTTTATAAATCAAACAACATCAATATCAACATGATTTGAAAAAACACAATGTACATGTATGCTATATTGTTTATAGTGCATCGGTGAGATTGAAAGCGCGTTGGTACGGTTGTTATGTAAAAATGCATCGAGAAACAATTTAATTGACAAAGTACATATGCAAACTTTCACAATTAAAGTTTTGCGAAGGTTATTATTTGTGAAGGTAAGCACTCTTCTATGCCTCTCATAATTTAGCGCATGGACTCGATCCTCTGTCACTTCCTCACTGCTCTGTCTTGCATCTCCTCCTCTGCAAGTCACTCGACTTTCTCCAAGATACCATCCTCGCCATTCTGATAACCATAATATGAAATGGTGTAAGTTTGCTTGTAATTCGCATACCTACACCTCCTCTTCTTGGCCTCAAGGGGGATTATCGAATAGATTTTTGAGGATGGGAAGGAATTTCATAGCCCCAAAGTATTTGTAACTAGGGCCATTGTCGATGGCACCGGGCACATGAACTTACTTCCCCTCTAGTTCTGTTAACTTGGCCCCTACTTTGACATAATTAGGATTTCCATGCTTGACAATCATAGCTTCCCAGTACCCCTTTTCCCTGTTCAACAAGAAAGGAACTTGGTGGATGTCTTAATTATAACATTGTGTCAACCTCAAGAATGACCTAAGGTCCATATTATATATTTAATATAATGTAAGAAGAACAATTGGAAAAATAGTCTATGGTCCATAAGCTTTGTCAGCATGCCTTATCGCTAAATATTAAGCATTGCCTTGGCCTTGGCTTGCTCCTCCATGAGATCATCACCTGTGTATTTACTAGGAAGCTCATGTTTCTTATTCTCCACAACCATGCACTCGATTGATTTTTCATCCAGAAGGGACACGGGGAAACAAACTCTTTCTCTCTTTGTTGCTGGTTTCTCCTCTCTTTCTCTCCCATTTCTTCTACCACATCCTCATCTTCCTCGAATAGGAATAACTTAATGGAAATGACTTCCCTGCTCATGATCGTCAACTTTTCCTCCCTCTATATAGACTCAATTCACTGCCACTCCCTTAGTGATCTAGCTCGTATCTCCTCCTTTGTAGGTCACTCTACTTTCTCCAAGATATCATTCTCGTCATCCCTGTCGCCATAATAATTGTTGTCAATTCCATTGTAAATCACATACCTAGACCTCCTCATCTTCACCTCGAGGGGATTATTGAATGTCTCTTTGATGTCGAGGAGGAATTTCTCAACCACTCTTGTACAATTAATTGCTGGAAGATGGCCTGTTACAATATTCCAACAACTAATTGTACAAGTGGGGTTGTGAAATTCCTCCCCCATGTCAAAGAGATATTAGATAATCCCCCCAAGGCAAAGAATATGAGTTCTAGGTATGTGATTTACAAATTAATTGACATTAGTTATTATGATGATAAGGATGATGAGAATGGTATCTTGGAGAAAGTTGAGCGACCTGCAAAGGAGGACATGCAAGCTAGAGCGTTGAGGAAGTGGCAGAGGATCAAGTATATCTAGATGGAGGCCAGGTTGAAAATCAAGAGTAGGGATGTCATTTCCCTTAAGTTGTTTATATTCGAGGAATATGAGGATCTGGTGGAAGAAATGATAGAGAAGGACAAGGGAAACCAACAACAAAGAGAGTGAGACCGTGTTTCCCATGTTCCCCTTCTAGATGAGAAATTGATCAAGCGCATGGTTGTGGAGAAGAAGAAACATGATCTTCTTAGTAAGTACATGGGTGAGGATCTCATGGAGGAGCAGGTTGAGGCCAACATAATTTTTAATATTTAGTGATAAGGCATGCTGGCAAAGCTTATGGATCATCAATTTTTTTTCCAAATGTGATTCTTAACTTCTATTAAATATACAATATGGATCTTAGGTCATTCTTAAGGTTGACACGGTGTTATAATTAAGACATCCACCAAGGTATTTTCTTATTGAACATGGAAAATGGGCACTGGGAAGCTCTGATCACAGAGCTTGGCAGTCCTAATTATGAAAAAGTAAGGTCCAAGATGATGGACTTGGAAGGGAATGAAGTTTATGTTCTTGGTTCCACCAACAAGGGCCCTGGTAATAGATACTTTGGGGCTACAAAATTTCTCCCCATCTTCAAATATCTATTCATTAATCCCTCTTAAGGTGAATAAGAGGAGGTGTAAGTATGCTATTTACAAGCGAATTGATGGAAATTTATATGATGGCTGGAAGAATGACGAGGATGTTATCTTGGAGAAAGTAAAGTTGCCCACAGAGGAGGAGATGTGAGGCAGGGTATTGGGGAATTGGTAGAAGATTTAGTCCATGCACTAAATTATTAGAGGCACTGAAGAGTGACCTTTGTTTTTTCCTCTGTAAAGAAAAACCTCCACAAAATTTAACTGTGGATGTTTGCATATGTAGTTTGTGAATTAAATTATTTTTCTTCTGGTTTTTGTTGTTGTTGCTACTGCGCTTGCCATCATCATCGTATCTAATTCACACAAACTTATTTTTAGGCGCGCGCACACACACACATATATAGATTAAAAAAAAGTTAAATATAAAACACAAACATATATAACTAATTTGTATTTATGAAAAGTTGAAATTAGTTTATGTTTACAATTAAAAAGTGAAAATGTAATCAATGTTGTTAATAATGTAATACACACCACTTCTGTTGTTCTACCACTTCTAGTGTTCTATATAAGACATAAGGCATCGAACAATGATGTGTTAAATTTAATGTGTCATTGCTAGTCGAAAATCGATATCTATAGTGGTACATTGTGATATATAGCACATCGGTTAAGGGTTGTCATACAAAACGACCTGTGATTCCATTTCACATATGAACTGTGTAACTCGGTTTGATTGTTTCTATGGAACACACCGATTTACTAGAATTTTTTTAAGATAAACCAAGCAATGCACTTCATTAAATGAAAATCATCGGTACTCTATGTTCCTTGGAGCATGTAACAACCCTAGTAGAATATATGCTTAGGGATTATTAAGCAAAATTAATTAGGTGACTAATTGTCTTAACATGGTTTTAACTAAACAAAGATTGGCATAATAATATTAATTAAATATTTATTAGTTAATTAATTGTTATAATTTTGATTAATTAATTAATTAAAATTAATTACCTATCACATTGAATGAACAAGGTAATAAATTTAATAGGGTTAATAAATTATATTGTTAAATTAAAGATTACGTATACGGAGGGGATAAGGGGCATTAATAAATGGATAAGGAACATGAATAATGGGATAAGGGGCATTAACTATGTGGATAAGGGAATGAATGGAGAGATAAGGAAATAAATGAGGAGAAAGGGTGGTGAAGGAGGATATGAGCGGAGGAGGTTACGAAGGAAGGGAATTATCATTCTACGGGGAATTTGATTGTTGGGGGGGTTCTCTTGGATTTGGAGGGAGGGGAGTTTGAGTTCTGTAGTCGGGAGGATTAGTACAGGGGGCACCAGTTTGCTGGGGGTTTTGGGCACGGGGGCCAGGATATCCATATGGTATCCTGGAGCTAGGAAGTTGTCCTAGTTGGCAGGGTGGAAACTCGGTTTGGGTAGAGTTGGTCCATGGCTTCAAGATGGGCAAGGCAGCAGCAGGAAGGTCAGCAAGACAAGCAGAAGCAGCAGGAAGGTCAACAAGACAAGCGGAAGGTTAGCATCAGACTAAGGTATTTTAATTTATGTATTTGTTTTATGCAATTTAAGGAATATGATGTGTTATGAGGTTGTCTGTAAGCTATTATGTTTAGCTCAATAAATTTTATATGTTCTGATGATTAATTTATTTGTGCAATTGAAATGAATTATATCAAAATTTGTATTTAAGTCACTACAAATGGTATCAGAGCTTCAACTTGAAGCACTGTGGCCTTAAGGGCCAAGTTCCCAGCTCCAACTCCAGCTCCGCCTAACCTGCAAACCAAATACATAAATTTTAACACAAAATAAAAATAAATGAAATACATATTGAAAATGTAAAAACAAATATCACAATAAAAAACAAGTATTAGAGCAGCTCTTAATACAATAGATAGATATTTCCTCCTGAATAGAGTGTGCACAACCCCTACTGCATCTCGACATACTAAAACAAAACTTCAATTATCTTCAGAAAATGCATATCGGGAGTTAGGACCAACAACGGTGATTGCCGATAACCAAAATAACCATTAGATTTCATAGAGGATAGCCCACGTTTGTCCTAATATATAACAAGAAAACTAGGTTAAAATAAGATTCAATAAAAGAATATTATCAGTAATCTCGAGTAAACATAACTTGCAGATATCTGATACACAAAGTATCAACAAAGCAACTAGGGTTGTTACAGATTTAAAGCTAAAAAAGCCTCCATTTCGACACGTAACTCTGGATCTATGTTTGTTGCAAGGAATCGCGCGAAGGTTAGTATGTATGCTCGTCAACTAACAAGATTTTTTGCAATTTAATAGTCATTCCACATAATTTGATAGCGAATCCTCCCATTTAGTGTCAATAGTTCATGCGGATTTAATTCCCATGGGTGGAAATTTAGTAGCGATATTGAAATTAGAAAAAGATTATACAGTGAAAAAAAAATCTAATAACTGAAACAAGAAAAAGTACCACCGTCTCATTGAGAGGGCCTGAAAGTGGAATTGAACTATGAGGAAATAGAATCATATTGTTTTGAGAATTATGGCGGAAAATATCGCCTGGTACGCTTCTGGTAGTTGAATCTTTAAAGAGGCCCTCGCTTATAACAAATCCTACACCTCTCGAAAATTACAGAACTTTTAATATGAATATTGAGATTGGACGGCAGCCTGTGCCCAGTGATTTATGAAGAGAGTATGCAATGACATCCACCTGCACAATGCGGCCTGCAAAAAAAAAAAAACCCAAATCGCGCGCAACCATGCCATATATCAAATATGTTATAACAAATCACCAATTATATGTGCATAGAGGAGAAGCCCGCGGGTTTGACCCTAGGACTCCTGCCCCCATAACAACTAGAACTACAAATGTGCCACTGCCAAGCAACCACAACTACCAACAGCCAAGCACCTGCCATGCAACATACCAATGTAACCAGCTATCGAAGGCGGGTATCAAAAAAATAAGTGAACTAGATCGGAGAAAATAGATAACTTAGACAACAACATACTTCATGGGCACCATTCTCAACCGAGAAGTGCTTCGTAGGACTCTAGGGAGTACGCTGAGGTTGGGTTTTATGGCCAAATCTCTTGACCAAGACAAATCGCATGACATCTTCTCTGCTCGTACAGCAAATGAGAACAGTCCCCTTGGGGCACTCCCGTATCGATGCAAAGGAGAGGTGACGAGTGTCCAGGTAAGTAGAATCACAAGAATTGTTCCAAATGGATACTGCAGCAGTTGCACGGGCAGTGCCTCCAGCTATTAAAATTTAAACAAAAAAGAAAACAAACTATGAACCACCGATTTGCACACAACAGATTTGCTCAAACCCTTGGTTTGCAGGACAGATTTAGGGATGCGTTTGGCGAAGGATTTTTAAATCGATAGGTACAGCTATTTACTTCTCTTAGTTATAACCTGGCATTGCAAGAACGCTTCATTGTTGGTAAGGCGATCAGAACAACCTCGATCGAATTTATGTCTAGCCGGGAGGCATCCGAACCAGAGAAACTACAGATTTCCATCTAGCCTAGTTTCTGAACCAAAATAATAATAAATAAAAAAACGACACAAAGGGGCCATGAGGAGGCCAAAACAAGCCCAATAAAATCTTCCCTAAAATATCCGCCAAAAGACCGAAAAATGACCCCTGTAAGCGTAGATTTTCCCCTAAACAGACCCTGCAACAGAAAACACAAAACAACATAAAAAATACCATAGAATGCACCATGACAGTGTTGAAGAGGCACAAAGCCAGCACCATCACAAGCCAACGCAATGCGGCAAGGCATTAGCAGAGGCTGCTCAATAGCTCAGAGCACTTAAGGCCATACCAAACGCCGAGACGTAACAGAGAAGGCTCCTTTACACTTCGGTTCTCTGCCGCCAGGAGAGTTATGCGGAGTAGAATGAGGAGAGGAAAGAGGGCTTTGCCAGGCTGGGGTTGGGAGTATAGGGTTTGGGTAAGGAGAATGAGGGCAGGGTACGTGGGCTTCATGCGTGCCCACCCTTTGTTAGCATTGTTTGCGTTTAAATTATTTATTCAAATTTATATATGTTTTTTTTTTTTTTAGTTATTTTTTTATTACTTTTTTTTATATTTTCATTTAATTATTTATTATCGTGAATTATAGATTATTGGTTTATTCTTAAAATAATTAAAGTGAGTAACTTGTTTATTTATTTTTATCATTATTCTTTTTTTTAAATAAATAATGATAAATTAATATATTAAATAAATTAATGATAATAATGATAATAAATTAATATATTAAATAAATAAATAAATACATTAAAAAAATAATAATAAATAAATAAATCTAAATGTTTTGGAGTCTATGGGTTTAGAACCCATGACCACCCACCGCCTAAGCCTTAAGAAAAAAACAATCACCAACGCACCATACATGAGTCCTTACAAATAAATTCTTATACTTAATAGATTAATGGTAACACTGTATAATTAGAGTGGTGTCATTATTAGGAAGATACAGTATGAAGATTAAGACTAATTGGCTTATTACCTGACCTAGTGATCCGGAGCCAATTAACCAAGTTGAATCATAACTAGTGAATGCACCGAAAATCAAAGCAAAGGCTTATTTAGTGCTAGTAATCTTTATATCCTGAAGTATAAACTCCGATTGTCTAGGCGTCAGGTTCATGAGACCGTACACACAACTCATCGAGCCAAGCGCCAAGTCCCTCCACTCCATTCCACCAGTCAAAGTCAATGCTAAATCTCAATGCAGTATTCGACAACGCCAACACTACGCGCCAAGAAAATCTCACGAGTCAAGCACCGGAGGATATTTAGTTGTAAGCAAAAAGTTAAAAGGACTTAGACTAGGATAGGTGGGGAGGAGGCGGCATATGCACTAGGAGAGTAAGCATAGGAATTGGCAAGTATGGTGCAAGGCTAGTGTAGCTACAGGGCAAGGGAACCAATAGCTTTTTTTCATAGGGGCGAAGAAATCAAGCTTAGACGCTTAATCCTAACCCTAACCTAGCCAATCCTCTAAAGGAGTAATATTTGTTTATAGACAAGTAAAGAAAACTTACGCCTAACCCTGTTTCTAGTTTAAGTAGCACCAATTTGAAATGTCCTGGAACTCACCCTGACAACTTTGGTTGATGCAGGTTAAAGCATACAGGATGGTCAAGACTCGAGGGAGTCGAGGCAGGGGAGCGTTGTCGTAAGCACCGCCAACACCACCAGCACCACCACCACCATTGCCCGAACTAGCTCTCATACTGCGCTCGTTGGAAGCCATTAATGAGACTTTAAAGGGGCGACAACCGACAGGGACTGAAGTGGAACCCCCACCGTCTAGAACGGGTAATCCAGAAGCGTTAAGGGATTCAGGGGGAGGACCTCCACCCGAAGACATCACGAGAGAATTGTAGAAGATCAAACTTCTAGAGTTTGTTGGGTGTCGCGCCAGTGAATGCGCAGAAGCATGGCTGGAAGGCATGACAAGGTGTTTTTCCTTAAGGGACTATACGTCCAACTCAAAGGCAAAGATCTTCATTTTTCAGTTAAGAGACGGTGCCTTGAACTGGTGGGGAAACCTGGAAAGACAACTGCACCTTACCCTAGACACAGTATCTTGGGAACTTTTTGAGGAGAGGTTCTGAAGGGAATATCTACCAGCATACTACGAGGAACAATAGGTAGGGGCATTTCATGCCTTAGTACAGGGAAACAGAACTGTAGAAGAATATGAGATCAGATTTATGGAACTGGTCAAATATGTTTCGTATATGGATAATGACCAACGACAGGCAGAGCGCTTTGTCTATGGATTGAACCCTAAGATAAGAGCTATGGTGCGGATGTGGAAATCGTCTTCAGTAGCAGAAGCAGTGGAAAATGCGCGTTATGCGGAGGAACACATGAACTTAACTGGGGGTACAAGACCGACATTTCCGCATCGCCCTGGATTCGTAGAGAAGGCCCCGAGGACATTTCCTAGGGGAGGGAGCTCAAGGCCACCGCCATATGGTAACAGAGTCGTGCCAAGGACAGTAGCTATAGGGATTTCAATGGCAGCGAGTGCAGCATCTTGTTCATCGCCAACGGCGTAGACAGGTCCACGACCATCTCAGGGAACAACGAGTAGGGGCAGGGGTTCCAAGGGAAGGAACTCATTTCAGAGACAGTCACATAACAGTACACAGGTTCAATCTTGTGTTACCTATTGGGGGTGCGGAGGACCCCATTACCAGCGTGACTGCCCGCAGTTACAATTAGGGTTTGTGCATAGAGAAGGAAAGGCATCGATGGGAAGATCAAGTAGCAGCCACCAGATTTACGCAGCGGTTAATAACCGCCAGGCCAAACATCAATCCACAGTGGTGGAGTCATCAGGTACGCTAAATCATATCAATGTTAAGATTTTGTTTGATTATAGTGTGATAGATAGTTTCATTTCACCATCTGCATTAGAAAAGAGTGGGTTGGCAGCCTACGAGCACGATGACTTTAAACAAGTCGAGATGGCTTCGGGGGAAAAACAAGCAGTAGGACCTAGTGTCGATAATTGTATAGTAGACCTGGGAGTGTGTACTACCAGGTTGAAGG
>JASDQU010735589.1:54369-85806 GCA_032191745.1 Picea mariana | reverse complement strand
GAGAGATGGAGAGCTTATGAAATGGTGTTGATAATGACTATTGCTAAAGAGTGAGCCTCTAACAATCCCAACAGCATAACATTACAATGAATTCCTTGAAGAAATGATGATCATCCATGGCTTTTTATAGCCAAGCTTTGAGCTATTATGCACCCCCCTTTGAATGTGAAGAGAGACACATTAGGGCACATTTAGGTCTTTGACCAGCCTCCCCACGCAAATTGAGCTTGGATTTGATGTCAAATCGACTTGGGAGCCGATCCATTAGTGGTTGGGAGGCCGACCAGCTTCATAAATGCGCCGTTTGGCAGGCGCGCGGGTTTTACACCCCACAGCCGTGCATATGCGCCCTATGTACGACTATAATGCGCGCATGCGCTAGTTTACCATGGGCGCGATGCGCTTTTTAATCTTTTTAGCCAATTTTGTATAGTTTTGGCCCTTTTGATGTGCTGTGGAGTTAATCCTTGTGCCATGGATGATTGTTTTTCTGTGTTGATGATGTTGAGTTCTTGTCGCCCTGTGCGGACGAAATTTCAGTGATAACACAAAGATTTGAAACCTTTGAGGTGTTGAAAGACCTCAGAGGTTTTCCTGAGAAAGTAGATCCAAGTAAAACATGAGAAATCGTCAACAAAAATGAGAACAAACCTCAATTTTTTGATCGATGGATGTGGAAAAGGACCCATGAGGTCACTGTGGATCAGACCTAAAGGTGCGGAAGCTAGTTGGGACTTTCCTTTGACAAATTTCTCTTGAGGGTGTTTTCCAAGAACACTCACATAGTTCCTTGGAGAAGAGGATGTATGGTAGACCATCAACTAATTTGTTCTTGATAAGCTGTTGCATGTATATGAAATTCAAATGTCCAAACCTTTCATGCCATATCCTACTACTTTCCTCAGCATGAGTAAGTAGTAAAGCAGAATTAGGTTCAATGAATTCAGAAAATGTATACAATCTATTCTGATGATTTACCTCACCGGTAGAAACCTTGGAGTTGGTTTGCATGTCATATATGTCCATGGAATTTGGTGTGAATATGAATTTATTTCTGGTGTTGGAATTCATCATCTAATACACAGAGAGAAGGTTGACAGAAAGCTTGGTAACATGCAACACATTCTCGAAGCTTCCGTTGGTGAGTTCAATCCTTCCTTTGTCGGTGACCTCGATAGAAGAGTTGTCCCCCATCATAATAGGAGGACCTTTGCATGCATCCAAAGAATAATAGACTTCTTCTGAGGCAGCCATGTGATGTGATTCCCTTGAATCTATGATCCAATCATCAGGAGAGGAGTTGATTGCAATCAAGGCATGGCTAGAGTTGTCTTTCTCGGAATTCGGATCTTCTGGCTTCTTCTTCTTTACACCCTCGGGGATGTGATGTCCAAGGTTGTTTGGCTGAAGTATATGAGACATCATATCTATTTGTCTTTTCATGCATGTGGATTCTTAATGGAATCCTTTGTGACAATATGTGCATTTCTCTTCTTTTCTTCCCTTTTCTCCTTTGGATTTGGAGGTATTGCTGAAGGGTTTTTTGTGCCCTTCCTTCTTTGTATGTGCATGAAATTTTTGCTAATCTTTATCTTTATATTTTTGATATTTGTGGTTTCCATAATGCATAGTGAGTGCATGCACCCTTGGGCCTTTGATTGCACCCATGTTGATGAGCTTGGTTCGCTCTTGTGTCAGGGATTTGATAAAGTCCTCAAGAGAAGGCATCTTCTAGGTGGTTCCAGAGGGGAATCTGAAAGTATTGAATGTAGATATGAATACTGAGAATTCAAGACCAATATTGGAGAGAATGGTGAGAACCATTTGTTTCTCCTCCTTTGATTTATCAACCCCGCAAACTTTGAGTTGCGACAGTTGCCTCATTCATGCGATTTAAGTACTTGTATTTTTCTATCATTGTGTCGGCTCTGTATTTGTATTCATGATTAACCTGTACAACCCTCTAGATCATATATTTATGGTTATTTTCTCCTTCCATGAAAAATAGTTGTAAGGTGTAAGAATGAATTCTTTTTGGAAATCCATCTTTCCACTGTCTTCAATATTTTGTACCTGCAAATTTTTTTTTTTGGTGTATCTTTTTCTTAGCACTCTGTCGGCTCTGATACGATGTAAATGTAATGAAAATGCATATAATATATCTATCTAAACAATGATACACACATTTGCAGAGAGAATTTGACAAAGAAATAGAAGGATAGAAAGAATGGAAAGAATTCTCATTAACCGTTATGAATAATGAATAATTTACACATGATATATTTTGTATAACTCAATAAGATTGAATTAAGGTGAACCAAGTCACCATAGTGGTGGTATAGAGTGATATGGAAACACACCAGTAGTTACGGGAGTGAACTGCCACCTATTCTAGTCTCTCAGGGAGTTATGGGAGTGAACTGCCACCTAGTTGAGTTAACTAGTCAACTAGTCTTAAGTTAAATGACTGAACAGAAAGTAGTGAGGATTTAAATCAAGGAATCAAGGCTAATGGGCCACTTTTGTGATGATACCAAGGTAATTTCTAATTATCATGGTGATGATCCCAATGTTGCATGGTGATGATCCCAATGCAACATCTAAACTCAATTCAACTAGTCAAACTGAAGTGTGAATTGTAAGAGAATATTCTCTCCTAAAATATATGAGACTAGATAATGACTAATTATGAATAATGAACAAAAAAAAAACTTTAGGAAAAATAAATCCTAGGTGTGTGTGAAGTAACTCCAACACTACATGCCTCAATGACAGGCCTCCTCATGTCCGACAATAGGTTCACATCATTGACTTCTGATCGGATGATTCCACAAATGTTTGAATTCATATCATCCATTCACATTCATTAGAATGTACTAGATTACCTTGGGAATCAATGACGTCAATGGTGATCTCCCTCTCTCTTGTTAACGGTTTACTTCGTTAACCAGTAATTAAGTGGTCTCTGCCATGTTCGACATTAGGACATCTATTCACATGGTTAGATTTTCACTACATCGAGATCGGAAAGAAGACCCTGGGTTGAGTCATCACTCCTATATGTACTTTTCCTAGGTTGAGATGGAGTTTCTTTGAACATTGACACATATACTATAACATAAATCCACTTTGTATTGGTCGTGGATATGTCTTGTCATCTCATAGATCCACTATGTATTCTTCGTGGCTATGATCAATTCAGGTCATAGGAGTATAGATCCATATTTTATCTTCATTGTCTATACCTTTTTATCAATATAATTATGGATCCATGGTGTATTCTATGGCAGCCATACCTGAAAACGTCTTTATCACTCAAGCATAGGTATGCATGCCTCGGGTTTGAAACATGTCGTAATATTTGTTTGATGGTTGTGTGAATATTTTTTCAACCTATCTGAGTCTATACCCTTGCTCGAAAAATTATAAAAAGTACTTCAATCATCATCATCTTCTGACTTTAAACTCTGAGTGTTGAAAGGCTCTGTGCACCCTTTTGGGGGAGCGCTGCCCTTTCTGAGCAAATGTTTGGTTTGTTGAGATAAATCAGGGAAGAATCCCCTCAATCTCTGAAGTTGGTTGGATACGAATATGAGTTCAAGGCATGATCTTAGGGAAGATCCACAAATGAAGGAGAGAAATCCTCAACTTATTCCAAGTATCTCTCAAGAAGTTGGGTCTCTCCAATCTTATATAAGGAGGACTTCTCATGGTGAAAGGTATATGGATAGAGAGATAGAGATACCAAACTTATGATCTCATAAATGGTATTGAGATATATGGAGATTAAGAATTACACCAAACTTATGATCCCATAAGTGAGATGCCATTGAATCATAACTAGTGTAGATTACTTGAGAAAAGGGGCTGGAAAAGGAGAGCTAGAAGAAGTTGTTGCACCTTCATCAAAGGCMTGTAAGTACTCTTCATTTGTTCTCATTAATATAAATATATGCTTGGCATGTTTCTTTCAAGTTTGTGTTTGTTCCACATGAACTTTTCTCTAGTAGATAGATCTGATCAAATCATTCCATGGATGTTCAACTTCATCTCATCCATTCACATTCATTGGAATGTACTAGAGTACCTTGGGAATTATTGACATCAATGGTGATCTCCCTCATGCTTGTTAATTGTTTACCTCATTGACCGGTAATCAAGTGGTCTCTTCCATGTTCGACATCAAGACATATATTCACATGGTTATATTCGTACTACACCAGGATTGGTAAGAAGACCCTGGGTTGAGTCATCACTCCTATATGTACTTTTCCCAGGTTGCGATGGAGTTTCTTTGAACATTGACACATATGATGTAACATAGATCCACTTTGTATTGGTCATGGCTATGTCTTGTCTTCTCGTATATCCGCTATGTATTCCTCATGGATGCAATCAGTTTAGGTCATAGGAGTATAGATCCACATTGTATCTTTAGTGGATCTGCATTGTATTATATGGCGGCCATACATGAAAAAGTCTTTATGACTCAAGCATAGGTATGCATGCCTTGGGTTTGAAGATGTCATAATATTTGTTTCATTGTTGTGTGCATATTTTTTTAGCATCCTTTATTCTATACCCTTCCTCGAAAAAGTGTACAAAGTAATTCAGTCATCATCGTCTTCTGACTTCGCACTTTGGAGGGGAATTTGTTAAACCTCAAAATCACTCATTGCAATGATGGCTAGTGTCGTCATTACAAATATCACAAGTTTCACATATTGGTCGCAAGTGTCACAAACATCACACTATTATCTTTCCTATGTTGTCTCTCTAAAGATATCATATGGACACTCAAGACACCTCAAATATTGGTTTTGAAGAGGAGAAATCACTTGACAAGGAGTAAAAGCCTTTTGCCACTAAAAAAACTACTTAAAAATGATTTTTGGAAGGAAGAGCTCCCCTACCCACTATCAGGGAGTGTCAGCTCTCCCTGGGCTTCTTTGGGGGAGCATTGAAACACTATGTGCACCCTTTTGGGGGAGCACTGCCCTTTCTAAGTGAATTTTTGGTTTATTGAGATAAATCAGGGAAGAATCCCCTCAATCTCTTAAGTTGGTTGGATTCAAAAATGATTTCAAGGCATGATCTTAGGGAAGATCCACAACTGAAGGAGAGGAAACATCAACTTATCCCAAATATCTCTCAAGTAGTTGGGTCTCTCCAAGCTTATATAAGGAATCCTTCTCATGGTGAAAGGTACATGGATAGAGAGATAGATCTACCAAAATTATGATCTCATAAGTGGTATGAAGATATATGGAAATTGAGAATTACACCAAACTTATGATCCCATAAGTGAGATGCCATTGAATCATAATCATTGTAGATTACTTGAGATAAGGGGATGGACAAGGAGAGCTGGAAGAAGATGTTTCACCTTCATCAAAGGCCTGTAAATAATTTTCATTTGTTCTCATTAATGTGGATTGGCCCTTTTCATTGCAAAAACCTAGGGGTGGGAAGTTCATCAGATGGACGTGAAGAATAATTTTCTACAGAGGGATCTCTCAGAGGATATTTACATGGAGAAACCACAAGGGTTCATTCAAAAATCATCCTTAGTATATTGACTAAAGAATTCCCTCTATGGCCTCAAGTAGACACCTAGAGCACGATATGTGAAGATGGATGCATAATTTATCCCTCAACAGTTTTTCATATACAAATAATATCCAAACGTCCACATGATGAGGAACTTAGAATCATTTTTGAAACTAGTTCTCTATGTTAATGACATCCTCATCATAGGAATCTTGGCCTCAAAAATTCTTGAACAATTTTCTCAGTTTCATTTTTTTGGGAAAGGGGATGATGATAAGGGAGAACATTGGGAGGAATATTTTTGGGGATGAGAGAAATGGAATGATCATGAACACCACGAGAAGGAGGAAGTCCATAGGGGGTAGAAGAAATATCTTAGTGTTTGGAGATGATACATTGGAGGTTAGGATGCACCAATCGGGTCTCAATAGCTTGGATAGAGTGGAGTTGGGAAATAATTTTGGAATGACCTTTTTTGAGGAGATTTTCCATTCGATGGTAACTGATGATCTCAGGTGAACCTAAATTGATTTGTTTGAACTTATATTGTGTTCCATCCTATTGGAATTTCATGGTTAATTCCTTAAAATACATGAGGATGGGACCAAGAGTGTGTAACCATTATGCACTGAGAATAATATCACACCCACCCATGTCAATAAAAAACATATGATATTTCAGGTTGTACTACCCAATTTGGAGACAAACATTTTCACCTACAACCCCCACATTTCATGGAACCTCCATTGGAAATCATGATGTCAACGTTGTTGACTGCGTGGATATAGAAATGGGTTTCCTGGGAAATATGACGATGAACAAAATTATGTGTATTTCCACTATCAATTAAGATGATTACCTTTTGATTCTTAATGTAGCCAATGAGATTGATGTTTTGGGATATTGAGGGGAGTGGGAGGAAGGGCGGGGTTGGTAGGTCATGTGCGATGAATAAATGGAGGTTTGCGAGTCTAAGTAGAGAAAACATGTTGGTATTCCTTAGCATCTTGAGCAGCTTCCAACCAAGTTTGAGGGCGAGCCATGATGACCTGGGATTGAATTTCATATTTGAGGCCATTGATAAAATAATTCTTGGAAGAAGGCATCAAACATGCCTTCTGTTCTGAAATAAAAGTGTTCAAAGACAAACCTAAATTCTCCCACTGTTCCAGATTGCTTGAAATTCTTCAAACGAACAAGATAATATGTGTCAGTGTCAAAGAATTTGTATAACTCTGCCACAAACTGTGTCTAAGAAACATACCCTTGTCGTGTCTTTCTATGCCATTTCCACCATTTCCAGTGTTCCGGATCAAAATAGATGAAACCATAATGAAGTTTGACCAGATCATCAGTAATTCCATGCAAGGAGACAAATGTTCCATTTGAGTAACCCAACATGATGGATTTGATCCATCAAATTTGTTCACCTTAACTTGGGGAAGATGGGGGTCACAATGAAGGGATTTATTGTATATTCTTTAAAATAAAAATTCATTAACTCATCTCCTAATGCATGGATATTATAGTCAAGTGCATCCCACAAAATGGTTGAAATAGAGAATTTTTTATGTTTTATTTATGCATGTAGGGGTCCTCCCATCCTGAGGGGAGATGATACCCTAGTTGAGGTCATTTGCCAAGGGAGAGCATAACTCCAACAAAAACATTTTGAGAACATATTTCATGTTCCAAAATTCTCTGTGAAGCTACTCTTTGTTTATTAGATAGCACATTTTGGTATAGGAAAAAGGGTGGAATTCACACTTGATTCCATAGCCATATCCAATATGCATGATAACTCCACGATTGTTTTTGGTGAGGTAAACCATCAATCTTGTTTGTATATATTCTTTAATTTCATAGCTAAATTTGATTATGCTTTACTACTAACACATGTAGATGATACTAGTAGATTATGGCATGAGGGATATACCACCTAAACTTCAAATACATGTAGCAACTATGCAAACAGGAAATGGCCACCAATTTCCCAACATATTGTTTTCGAAAAGAGTTTTTCAAGGATGTGTTCTTTGCAAACAGCGCCAGTAGACGTTTCAGAATTGGAAGGATTGGATGGTTTTCTCTCCTTTTTAGATCATCCATAGTTATCTATTGTGACCTTATCCTTATTTGTACATCAACAAAGAATGGTACATGCTTACATTTTTTTATTATTTCTCACGATACAATTTGGTGTATTTTCTAAGGAAGAAGCCCTAGGTTTTTGAGAATCTCATTGACTTCAAAGCACATGCAGAGAATGAGTCTGGGAGAAAGATCAAAATCCTCCACACAAAAAAATGGGGGGAAATATGTGAACTGATATTTCCATCATCTTTGTTCAAAGGCAGGTATACAACTGCAACACATAGTAACTAACACTCCACAATAGAACGAAGTAGACAAGAGGAAAAATATATCTCTAAAGCATATGTCCACTTTCATGTTGCATGCAAGATCTCCACTACCCAAACTTTGGGATGAGGCACTTTAATATGCCAACCACAATCAGAAAAAATATCCTCATACATTTGTCAAGGACCAGACTCTCTTTGAGGAATGGAGCGACAATGAACCGAAAGTCACCCACTTCCAAATATTTGGATCATGTGCATGGGCCTACATACCATCTGAAAAGAGGAAATCATTAGATTATTTGAATACCAAATGCATATTCATGGGATATCCAAATGTTGTGAAGGGTTACAGGTTACTATATTCCTCTACTGATAGGCTCATCATTTAGTGTAGTGTTCATTTTGAGGAAACTCCCTTGCATGCACCATTGGAGCCACATGCAAATACATATGTACCACTGTCTGCACCAGACATCAATGATGATGATTMCACTCACTTATAYCATGGTTCARACMTGAGTTCCAAATCTTATTCAAAATATGATGAGCATGTCGATGATAAACATGCATATGTTGAGCCATCACATATGCCCAAGTGAGAATAAGGAACCCTAAAGGCAGCAAGAGACCTTTCGAGGGATCCAACAAATTAGAGGAGGAACATGTCTCAGTATCAGTATCCTTCTCATGCACTCACATATATTGAACCAATTATGGACATGCATTGTTATATGTTTCTAGCTTCAGACTCACAAACCTATGAAGAGGCTGCAAGGAACCCCTTCTGGGTAGCTACCATGCAGAAGGAGTATACATCTCTTATTGAGAATAAATCTTGGGATCTATTTCCACTTCCTCCATACATGAAGCTTTTCATATGTGGATGGGTCTATAGGACCAAGAACAAATAATATGTAATGAATTGTAAGGTAATATTGGTTTCCAAGGGTTTTCAATGTATCCACGAAATAGACTATGATGAGATATTTTCTCCGGTAGAAATTGTGGACTCCATTCAATTGGCCCTTTTCATTTTAACAACATGGGGGTGGGAAGTTCATCATATGGACGTGAAGAATAGTTTTCTTCACATGGATATCTCAAAGGATATTTACATGGAGCAACCACAGGGTTTCATTCAAAAATCATACTTAGTATGTCGACTGAAGAAATCCCTCTATGGCCTCAAGCAGACACCTAGAGCACGATATTTGAATATGGATGCATAATTTCTCCCTCCACACTTTTTCATATACAAATGAGATCCAAACGTCTACATGATGAGGACCTTAGAATCCTTTTTGAAACTAATTCTCTATGTTAATGACATCCTCATCATAGGAAGTTTGGTTTCAACAATTACTGTGGTGAAATACATTATGCACAATACGTTCTCTATGACAGACATGGGTCCATTGCACTATTTCCTTGGTATTGATATTAGTCAATATTATTTAGGTATCAATCTATATTAGACTAATTTAAATCAAGATCTCTTGGTAAGATTCTAGCTAGCTGACTGCAATTCAGGAGCCACACCCTTTCTATATGGGGTACATCTTAAGGATGGCAGGAATACACCAGTGATGGACATCACCTTGTATCGGCAACTTGTGGGGAGCCTTATCTATCTCATCCACACCCAACTAGATCTCTCATATGTGGTAGGGACAATTTCTAGGTACAGGTAGCATCCACGTGACCTACATTGGAAGGATACCAAGTGCATCCTTAGATCTCTTCAGGGCACCACATGTTATGGGATACACTATGTAATAAGTTGTGCATGGGATACTACGGTGATATTGAATGCAGATGCTTCAGATGTAAGCATGCCACCCACACATCAACCTCATGTTGACCTTTCTCCTTTGTCTCCCATCAGGTCTCATTCCATTTCTCCTTCTTCGCCTAGTGAAATATCCTAAGCGAGTAACCAGGTTAATAAGAAGAAGAAGAAATGGAAAGAGAAGAAGAAGAACTAGAAAGGGACCAAGCCTCCAACTTCATCAAATGTTGGATCTAAGCAACAAACTACTTTTAATAGTACTGGGAGTGTTGATGAGGTCAATAAGATTAAAACAAACAATCAAAAACCCAAATTCCCTTGCAGTCTTTGTAAGGGTGACCACTTTTTGAGTGATTTCCCTGGTCTTCCAAAGGTCCTAGAAATGTGGTCCTCCACGTCATCGCCCCCTAATGTACATGTTCATGATGCCCCATCAACTAGTGACGTTAAGGTTGGTAAGAAGAAGACAACTTTCAAGTTTCCATGCATGTTACATGAAGGTGATCAATATTCTCACCTTTGTCCTCATATGGATGAGGCTTATTCTCTTTTGGAAAATATTCAACTTCAAAAAGGTTATCGTAAGATTTCCCCCAACGCATCGTTAGTTTATAGAATGGTCAAACTAGATCTAGTCCTGTCCTTGGTCAATCTGGTTGATCAGGTGGTCAATCTAGTTTAATCCTTAGTTGAACCACTCACCAAAGTAGTTTATCCATTTTTTTCATCAATCAGCCCGACTTTTCATCTGAAAAGAAAAAACCAAGTGACTGATCCAGTCCCGTCATTGGTGAGTCCCACCCTTCATCCGAAGAGTGTCAAAGTGGTCGATCTGAATCTGCCATTGGTCGATCCCACTCCTCCTCTAAAGAGTGCCAAAGTGGTTTCTCCAGTTAGATCATTGGTCAATCCCACTCCTCCTCTGAAGAGTGATAAAGTGGTCGATCTAGTTCCACCATCGGTCGATCCTACTCTCCCTCTAGAGAGTAAACTTGATTCTACCCATGTTTTTCTTGTTGATACATAATCCACCATGTCAGGGGCATTCCTCCTTCTCCTGCGAAAACACTTCCAAGTAATGAGGCCATCCTTTTTTATTGGGGTGTGCTAACTTGACCTCATCTTCCCTCTCACATTCCTTTCAAGATCACAGTACAAGTTTCTGGTCGGGTCATTCCTCAAATAATGATAGTTGAAGGTTCGTCCGTTAGTATTTTGTCCTCTATTGCTTGGAAAGATTTGGGTTATCCTCAGCTTGTGCTAGTTCCCCAGACTTTGTTTGCTTTTAACAGAATAACCAATCAGCCTTTAGGGATCCTTGCTTAATTTCATATAACTTTGGTAGGGAAAACAGTCTTTATTGATGTTATGGTAGTCCAGGACCCCTTGGATTTCGATTTACTCCTTGGGAGAAATTATGTATATTCCATTAAAGTTATTATATCCACTCTTTTTCATGTGATAACTTTCCCACACGATGGAAGAATGGTGACTATTGATATAGTTTTGTTTGTTCACTGTGACTTAACCATCAACCCAATGAACTCCCTAAAAGATTCCTATATGCAGTCAGTATCACCCCTTCCATAGGTCAATTATGTGGCGTTGTCTCCCATGCCTTCAAATCTTGATGACTTGGATCTTGTAGTTGATATGGTTATATCTTCGGTAGAGTTATTGGAGCTTGATCTCCTTACCCCTATCAGAGACCTCAAAATGTGTTCCTTCCAGAGTGTTGTTCTTCCATCCTGTGAAGCTCTTGTGGAAGCCATGAACAAGTTTTGTCCCTTGACATGGTGTCCTTCTAGAACGTTATCCTCTTGGAAGCCATGATCAAGAAGCGTCTACGATCATAGTTTTCCTCTATATAGAAAGATTGTTAAAAAATGAAACAGAAATATGGGGATTGAACACAAAGCCTTGAGCATAGTTTTCCTCTCTGTAGAAAGCTCGTTAAAAAATGAAATAATCACCTCTGCTGTCAGGTCGAGTCTCTCACTAGATCTCGTAGATGTCGAGTTGAGTCTTTCGTTAGGTCTCATATTTTAACCTTCATTTCATCCACCTATATCTTTTTTCTCCATCTAGTACATAAATTGGTGAAAACCTCAAAGTCCGTGAATTAATTGAAGCTTGGGGGGCATGTCTCCGGTGTTTGATGATCATTCTGGAGTTAAGCCACTAGATTTCAAGATGGGGGCAGAATACCAAGCTTAGTCTTTGTTCTTTTTCGTGCTTTTTAAAACATGAGAACACAAATGCGTAAAATTTTATCTCTTTCTCGGACTCTCATGGATACATGAAAAAGGAACCCCTTGGAGTCTCCTTTAATCTCTTTTCAAACTCTCTAAACGTGAAAAGATTGTCGAGTGATCTTCCTTCCTTTACCACTCATTAAAAGGTTTGAAAGGGCATCTTCCGAGTGATAATTTATCTCTTTTTCGACCTCGCAAGACTAATATTATGAAAAAGGACCACATTGGAGTCACCTTTACATCATTTTAAGACTATAAATATGAAAAAAAACAAATTCTACCTTCTTTGGACTCGTTAAACAATCATACATTGAAGGGGCCATATGGGACCGAACCCTTACTTCTTCCAGTTCATTAAAAAAAGGAAGAGGAAATTATTGAAGGTGAGTTATATTGAGCATGTGTTACCCTCCTCGAGATCATTAAACCAAAAAGAGTTACTCGTCTATCTGGATGGGGGGGAAATTGAAAGAAGAAAGGCAAGCATTGTTTGAGAACTTTACTAGTAACCTTACAATCACCCTTGAATAGAGAATTTTATCTTTGCACACATTTCAATCTGTTGAACCTCTTCACTGAACCAATTCTTTGAGTTTCATTAATCCTTTGGGTCACCCAACGTAAGTCACAGTATCCATTGCATTATCAAGTTTTCATCCCTGTCAAGTTTCTGCTGTCATGGCTCAGTGTTTGAGGGAATTATCTACCTCGAGATTTAGCCATCACAAACATCCTATTTAATGCTTGTGTCTATCCATGTTCATTTGATATTCCAATTAAATCCCTGTGTCAATTTTATGTCGTTGATAGGGGATACATCAAGGCCCTACTTCGATGAGTCTATTCCTGTCGACTTCAACACATTATCTAGAAGCTAGACTTAGAAACGAGATAGTACTTTGGGACCTACATGTAAATTTTTTGAACCTGCACATAATAGATCTCGCTAAACAATGATACACACATTTGCAGAGAGAATTGGAAAAATAATAGCGAGAGAAAGAATGGAAAGAGTTCTCATTAACCATTATGAATAATGAATAATTTACACACGATATACTCTGTATAACTCAATGATTTCGACTTGACGTGAACCAAGTCACCATAGTGGTGGTCTATAGTGATATGGACACACACCAGTAGTTACGGGAGTAAAATTCCACCTATTCTAGTTTCTCAGGCAGTTATGGGAGATAACTGCCACCTAGTTGAGTTAACTAGTCAACTAGTTTTTTGTTAACTGATTGAACAAAAAGTAGTGAGGAGTTAACTCAAGGAATCAAGGCTAATGCACCACTTTAGTGATGATACCAAGGTAGGGTCGAATTATCATGGTGATGATTCCAATGTTGCATGGTGATGATCCCAATGCAACATCTAAACTCAACTCAGCTAGTCAAACTGAAGTGTGAATTGAAAGTGAATATTCTCTAGGTGGAATATTCTCTCCTAAAATATAGAAGACTCGATAATGACTAATTATGAMTAATGAAAAAATAAAAAACCTTAGGAAAAATAAATCCTAGGTGTGTGTGAAGTAACTCCAACACCTCCCTTGAACATCACTATGGTGAAAATAAAGATTGGGTCCCGGCAACGAGGCCATGTTAGGTACCCAAGTACAAAAGATACACTGAAAATAAAGTGAGGAAAGAAGGAAAAACTCCCCTTCAAGGTACGATGTATGTAAAAAGAAGAACTACGGTTTCTACGCAACTATTTCCTTCACTCTAAGACGACCTCACAGAGAATGGAATTTCTGCTCAGTGAAGGTCTTGGTGAAAATGTCTATCATTTATTCTGTTGAAGGAAAAAACTGTAAGTCGATGATCCCCTCGTGTACAAAGTCCCAGATGTAGTGCATTTGGATTTTAGTGTTCTTCGTCCGCTGCCTCTGAACTGGATATCTACAGAACTTCAAAGTGCTCTGGTTGTCACACCAGATGACGATGGACCGATGAAACTGAATGCCCAACTCAGTGAGAAAATGTTGTAGCCACATAGCCTGAATGGTTATGTTAACTACCCCTCCGTACTCTCCCTCGGATGAAGATAGAGAAATGGTAGCTTGCTTCTTTCTCGACCAACAGATAGGTCCAGAACAAAGACTAAGTGAGTAACCAGATGTGGACATGTGATCAATGTTATCGCCAACCCAGTCAGAATCGGTAAAACCAATGAGATCTAATGTAGAGTCTGTTGCATATAGAATCCCAAAGGTGATAGTGCCATGTACATATCAGAGGATATGATTTGCAACTTTCCAATGTAGCTTATGCAGCTCCTACATGAACATGGAAACTGCGCCAACTGCATATGAGAGGTTGGGTCTGGAGTGTGTGAGATACAACAAGCTCCCCATTAGCTGTCTATACAGTTTGTTTTCAACCAGTGGATTCTCTCCACCATCCTCAAGTTTGACTCCTGATAGGAAAGGAGTCAGAGTAGACTTGCAGTTTTTCATGTGAAATCTCTCAAGGAGATCTCATGCATACTTGGCTTGATATAGTTTCATGGATGATGCATACTGATTGATCTCAAGTCCAAGGAAGAAGTTTATCAGAGCCATGTCCTTCATCAAATACCTATCATGAAGAATCCTCTTGACTGCAACAATTTCTGAAGTTGAGCAACCCATGATCAACAAATCATCGACATATAGAACTAAAAGTACAAGTGAATCATCCGTCCTAAGTATGTATACATTCAGGTCTAATTTACAATGTACAAAGTTTTGTAACAATAAGTAGGAGTCCATCTTGGCATACCATGCCCTCGGAGCCTTCTTGAGGCCATAAAGTGATTTATTCAGTGGAAAAACCAAAGATGAGTCCTGCATAAATACCTGAGGCTTCTTCATATAGATCTCCTCAGAGAGATCACCATGAAGAAATGAATTCTTCACATCAGAGAGATCACCATGAGATCTGATGGACTTTCCATCCCTTGGCTGCCGCAATGGCAAGTGCCAATTATATTGAATCCATCTTCGCTACTGGAGAGAAGGTCTCATCATAGTCAATACCATGAACCTATTGAAAGCCTTTGGCGAAAAGCCTGGATTTGTATCTACTGATCTGTCCATCTACTACGCTCTTGGTCCTATAGACCCATCTTCATCTGAAAAGTTTCCTCCCAAAAGGGAGGGCAACTAGATCCCAATTCTGGTTCTTGAGGAGGGAGTTGTACTCCTCCTACATGGAGGATTTCGAAAAGGGATTTCCAGTAGCCTCACCATAAGACTATGGATCTGAAGACTAAACCAAGAAAAGATTCCTAGAAGGCAATGGTTTAGTCGAAGTGAGTGTAATAAGAGGCTCCTCGAAATCAGATCGATTCCTCCTGGTATCGACTAGATCACCAACAAGATCCTCTGCATCCTAAAGAGTAGGTTGTGCCCACTTGGGCCTCTGCTCTGGCTCTGTCACTACATATGGATGCTCTGACTCTACATTTGACTGCACTGAATTTGAATTTGAATCATCTGAGTCCTCTATATCATAACTCTCATGTGAATAAGATTCAACATATGCACATTCATCATCTCGGATAGGTGGAAGAGTGAAGGTGTCTGCATGCGACTGATGAGATACATGCGAGACACTTTCCTCAAATTGGATACTATGCTCAACGATGAGTCGTTCTGAGGAAATATCAATAAGTCTATATCCCTTCACATCTTCAGGGTATCCAAAAAAACTACACTCAGTGCTCTGTGGATCAAGTTTCTTCCTCTTTTCAGAGGGAATCTGGACCCATGCACGTGAACCAAAAATGAAAAAGTGGTCCACTTTCGGTTTGAGGCCACTCCAAGCCTCATAGGGGGTCTTATCCTTGATAGATATACGAGGATATATTTTTTTGATGTATGTTGCACAGTTAAGTGCTTCAGCCCATAGTCTCTGTGGTAGTGACTTTGCATGCAACATGTAAGATGCCATCTCCTTTAGAGATCTGTTTTTCCACTTAGCAACTCCATTTTGCTGCGAAGTGTAGGGAACTGTATGTTGCAAACGAATCCCTACCTCATCGAAATGATTATGAATATCATGATTCACATACTCTCCCCCATTATCATTTCGGAGGACTTTGATCTTCTTTCTGGACTATGTCTCAACCAAAGATTTTAAATCTTTGAGGTGTTGAAAGACATCAGATTTTTGCCTGAGAAAGTAGATCCAAGTAAAACATGAAAAATCATCAACAAAAATGAGAACAAAGCTCACTTTTTTGATCGATGGATGTGGAAAAGGACCCATGAGGTCACCGTGGATCAGATCTAAAGGTGCGGAAGCTCGTTAAGACTTTACTTTGACAAATTTCTCTTGAGGGTGTTTTCCAAAAACACATCCCTCACATACTTCCTTGGAGAAGAGGATGTTTGGTAGACCATCAACTAATATGTTCTTGCTAAGTTGTTGCATGTATCTGAAATTCAAATGTACAAACCTTTCATGCCATATCCTACTACTTTCATCAGCATGAGTAAGCAGTAAAGCAAAATCAGGTTCAATGAATTTAGAAATGTATACAATCTAGACTGATGATTTACCTCACCGATAGAAACCCTGGAGTTGGTTTGCATGTCATATATGTCCATGGAATTTGGTGTGAATACGACTTTCTTTCTGGTGTTGGAATTCATCATCTGATACACAGAGAGAAGGTTGACAAAAAGCTTGGGAACATGCAGGACATTCTCGAATCTTCCATTTGTGAGTTCAATCCTTCCTTTGTCGGTGACTTCGATAGAAGAGTTGTCCCCCATCAGAATAGGAGGATCTTTGCATGCATCCAAAGAAGAATAGACTACTTTTGAGGCAGCCATTTGATGTGATTCCCCTGAATCTACGATCCAATCATCAGGAGAGGAGTTTATTGCAATCAAGGCATGGATAGAATTGCCTTTCTTGGAATTTGGATCTTCTGGCTTCTTCTTCTTTGCACCCTCAGGGATGTGATGTACAAGGTTATTTTGCTGAAGTATATGAGACATCATATCTATTTGTTTTTGCATGCATGTGGATTTTTAATGGAATCCTTTGTGAGAATATGTGCATTTCTCTGCTTTACTTCCCTTTTCTCCTTTGGATCTAGAGGCATTGGTGAAAGGGTTTTTTGTACACTTCCTTCTTTGTATGTGAAAGAGATTTCCGCTTATCTTTATCTTTAGATTTCTGATATTTGTGGTTTCCATCATGCACAGTGACTGCATGCGCCCTTGGGCCTTTGATTGCACCCATGTTGATGAGCTTGGTTTGCTCTTGTGTCTGGCATTCAATAAAGTCCTCAAGAGAAGGCATCTTCTAGGTGGCTCCAGAGGGGAATCTGAAAGTATGGAATGTAGATACGAATATTGAGAATTCAGGACCAATATTGGAGAGAATGGTGAGAACCATTTGTTTCTCCTCCTTCAATTTATCAACCCCGCAATATTTGAGTTGCGACAGTAAATCCTTGAATTTTGTAAAGAAATCTTGGATATTCTTGAAGATTTTTGGATCCAATGTGAGAAGCTCCACCTCTAGCATGTGTCCCCTCATATCATCCTATTATCAAAAGAGCCCTTCCAAAATGGTATAGGCTTCATTGGGTGTCTTACAAGAAGACATATGAAAAAGGAGATCGGGAGAAATAAGACTGCAAATTGTTCTGAGTGCCTCATTCATGCGATTTAAGTACTTGTATTTTTCTATGGCTGATGTCATCTCTGTATCTGTATTCATAATTAACCTGTACAACCCTCTATATCATTTATGTATGGATATTTTCTCCTTCCATGAAAAATAGTTGTAAGGTGTAAGAATGAATTCTTTTTGGAAATCCATCTTTCCGCTGTCTTCAATATTTTGTACCTGCAATTTTTTTTTTGGGTGTAGCTTTTTATTAACACTTCGTCGGCTATGATACCATGTAAATGTAATGAAACTGCATAGAATACATATATCTAATCAATTATACACACATTTGCAGAGATAATTTTGGAAATAAGAAGAAGGAGAGAAAGAATGGAAATAATTATCATTAACCGTTATGAATAATGAATAATTTACACATGATATATTCTGTATAACTCAATGAGTTCGAATTAAGGTGAACCAAGTCACCATAGTGGTGGTATAGAGTGATCTTGACACACAGCGATAGTTACGGGAGTGAACTGCCACCTATTCTAGTCTCTCATGTAGTTATGGGAGTGAACTCCCACCTAGTTGAGTTAACTAGTCAACTAGTCTTCAGTTAAATCACTGAACAAAAAGTAGTCAGGAGTTAAATCAAGGAATCAAGGCTAATGCGCCACTTTGGTGATGATACCAAGGTAATTTCTAATTATCATGGTGATGATCCCAATGTTGCATGGTGATGATAACAATGTAACATCTAAACTCAATTCAACTAGTCAAATTGAAGTGTGAACTGTAAGAGAATATTCTCTAGGTGGAATATTCTCTCCTAAAATATAGGAGACTGGAGAGAAGGTTGAAAAAAAGCTTGGGAACATGCAGCACATTCTCGAAGATTCCATTTGTGAGTTCAATCCTTCCTTTGTCGGTGACTTCGATAGAAGAGTTGTCCCCCATCAGAATAGGAGGATCTTTGCATGCATCCAAAGAAGAATAGACTACTTTTGAGGCAGCCATTTGATGTGATTCCCCTGAATCTATGATCCAATCATCAGGAGAGGAGTTTATTGCAATCAAGGCATGGCTAGAATTGCCTTTCTTGGAATTCGGATCTTCTGGCTTCTTCTTCTTTGCACCCTCAGGGATGTGATGTACAAGGTTATTTTGCTGAAGTATCTGAGACATCATATCTATTTGTTTTTGCATGCATGTGGATTTTGAATGGAATCCTTTGTGAGAATATGTGCATTTCTCTGCTTTACTTCCCTTTTCTCCTTTAGATCTAGAGGCATTGGTGAAAGGGTTTTTTGTACACTTCCTTCTTTGTATGTGAAAGAGATTTCCGCTTATCTTTATCTTTATATTTCTGATATTTGTGGTTTCCATCATGCACAGTGAGTGCATGCACCCTTGGGCCTTTGATTGCACCCATGTTGATGAGCTTGGTTTTCTCTTGTGTCTGGCATTCAATAAAGTCCTCAAGAGAAGGCATCTTCTAGGTGGCTCCAGAAGGGAATATAAAAGTATGGAATGTAGATACGAATACTGAGAATTCAGGACCAATATTGGAGAGAATGGTGAGAACCATTTGTTTCTCCTCCTTCAATTTATCAACCCCGCAATCTTTGAGTTGCGACAGTAAATCCTTGAATTTGGTAAAGAAATCTTGAATATTCTTGAAGATTTTTGGATCCAATGTGAGAAGCTCCACCTCTAGCATGTGTCCCCTCATATCATCCTATTATCAAAAGAGCCATTCCAAAATGGTCCAGGCTTCATTGGGTGTCTTACAGGAAGACATATGAAAAAGGAGATCGGGAGAAATAAGACTGCAAATTGTTCTGAGTGCCTCATTCATGCGATTTAAGTACTTGTATTTTTCTATGGCTGATGTCATATCTGTATCTGTATTCATAATTAACCTGTACAACCCTCTAGATCATTTATGTATGGATATTTTCTCCTTCCATGAAAAATAGTTGTAAGGTGTAAGAATGAATTCTTTTTGGAATTCCATCTTTCCGCTGTCTTCAATATTTTGTACCTGCAATTTTTTTTTTGGGTGTATCTTTTTCTTAACACTTCGTCAGCTATGATACCATGTAAATGTAATGAAACTTCATAGAATAGATATATATAATCAATTATACACACATTTGCAGAGAGAATTTTGGAAATAAGAAGAAGGAGAGAAAGAATGGAAATAATTATCATTAACCGTTATGAATAATGAATAATTTACACATGATATATTCTGTATAACTCAATGAGTTCGAATTAAGGTGAACCAAGTCACCATAGTGGTGGTATAGAGTGATATTGACACACAACGGTAGTTACGGGAGTGAACTGCCACCTATTCTAGTCTCTCATGTAGTTATGGGAGTGAACTCCCACCTAGTTGAGTTAACTAGTCAACTAGTCTTCAGTTAAATCACTGGACAAAAAGTAGTGAGGAGTTAAATCAAGGAATCAAGGCTAATGCGCCACTTTGGTGATGATACCAAGGTAATTTCTAATTATCATGGTGATGATCCCAATCTTGGATGGTGATGATAACAATGTAACATCTAAACTCAATTCAACTAGTCAAATTGAAGTGTGAACTGTAAGAGAATATTCTCTAGGTGGAATATTCTCTCCTAAAATATAGGAGACTAGAGAGAAGGTTGAAAAAAATCTTGGGAACATGCAGCACATTCTCAAAGCTTCTATTTGTGAGTTCAATCATTCCTTTGTCGGTGACTTCGATAGAAGAGTTGTCCCCCATCAGAATAGGAGGATCTTTGCATGCATCCAAAGAAGAATAGACTACTTTTGAGGAAACCATTTGATGTGATTCCCCTGAATCTACGATCCAATCATCAGGAGAGGAGTTTATTGCAATCAAGGCATGGCTAGAATTGACTTTCTTGGAATTCGGATCTTCTGGCTTCTTCTTCTTTGCACCCTCAGGGATGTGATGTACAAGGTTATTTTGCTGAAGTATCTGAGACATCATATCCATTTGTTTTTGCATGCATGTGGATTTGGAATGGAATCCTTTGTGAGAATATGTGCATTTCTCTGCTTTACTTCCCTTTTCTCCTTTAGATCTAGAGGCATTGGTGAAATGGTTTTTTGTACACTTCCTTCTTTGTATGTGAAAGAGATTTCCGCTTATCTTTATCTTTAGATTTCTGATATTTGTGGTTTCCATCATGCACAGTGAGTGCATGCGCCCTTGGGCCTTTGATTGCACCCATGTTGATGAGCTTGGTTTTCTCTTTTGTCTGGCATTCAATAGAGTCCTCAAGAGAAGGCATCTTCTAGGTGGCTCCAGAGGGGAATCTGAAAGTATGGAATGTAGATACGAATACTGAGAATTTAGGACCAATATTGGAGAGAATGGTGAGAACCATTTGTTTCTCCTCCTTCAATTTATCAACCCCGCAATCTTTGAGTTGCGACAGTAAATCCTTGAATTTTGTAAAGAAATCTTGGATATTCTTGAAGATTTTTGGATCCAATGTGAGAAGCTCCACCTCTAGCATGTGTCCCCTCATATCATCCTGTTATCAAGGAATCAAGGCTAATACACCACTTTGCTGATGCTACCAAGGTAATTTCTAATTATCATGGTGATGATCCCAATGTTGCATGGTGATGATAACAATGTAACATCTAAACTCAATTCAACTAGTCAAACTGAAGTGTGAACTGTAAGAGAATATTCTCTAGGTGGAATATTCTCTCCTAAAATATAGGAGACTAGATAATGACTAATTATGACCAATGAACAAATAAAAAACCTTAGGAAAAATAAATCCTAGGTGTGTGAAAAGTAACTCCAACACTACATGGCTTAATGGCAGGCCTCCGCATGTCCAACAATAGGTTCACATCATTGACATCTGATCGGATGATTCCAGAAATGTTTGAATTCATATCATCCATTCATATTCATTAGAATGTACTAGAGTACCTTGGGAATAAATGACATCAATGGTGATCTTCCTCTCTCTTGTTAATAGTTTACCTCATTGACCGGTAATTAAGTGGTCTCTGCCATGTTCGACATCAGGACATCTATTCACATGGTTCTTTTTGTACTACATCGAGATCGGTAAGAAGACCCTGGGTTGAGTCATCACTCCTATATGTAATTTTCCTAGGTTGAGATGGAGTTTCTTTGAACATTGACACATATACTATAACATAAATCCACTTTGTATTGGTCGTGGCTATGTCTTGTCATGTCATTGATCCACTGTGTATTCTTCGTGGCTATGATCAATTCAGGTCATAGGAATACAGATCCATATTGTATCTTTAGTGTCTATACCTTTTTTTCAATATAATTATGGATCCATGGTGTATTCTATGGTAGCCATACCTGAAAACTTCTTTATCACTCAAGCATAGGTATGCATGCCTTGGGTTTGAAACATGTCATAATATTTGTTTGATGGTTGTGTGCATATTTTTTCAACCTCTCTGAGTCTATTCCCTTGCTCAAAAAATTATAAAAAGTACTTCAATCATCATCGTCTTATGAAATTACACTTTGGGAGGAAATCTATTACACATCAAAATTAATCACTTCAATAGTGTCGCAAGTGTCGTCATTACAAGTGTTGTAAGTGTCACATCTTGTCCACAAGTGTCGCATATTGACCACAAGTGTCACAATTTTCACAAAAATTAGACTTCCAGCTTGCCTATGTCGTGCCTCTAACGACATCATTAGGACACTTAAGACACCTCAAAGACTTAAAACTACTTAAAAATTATTTTTGGAAGCAAGAGCTCCCCTACCCACTGTCATGGAGTGCCAGTACTCCCTGGGCTTCTTTGGGGGAGTGTTGAAATGCTCTCTGTACCCTTTTGGTGGAGCACTACCCTTTCTGAGAAAATTTTTGGTTTGTTGAGATAAATCAGGGAAGAATCCCCTCAATCTCTGAAGTTGGTTGGATACGAATATGAGTTCAAGGCATGATCTTAGGGAAGATCCACAACTGAAAGAGAGAAATACTCAACTTATTCCAAATATCTCTCAAGTAGTTGGGTCTCTCCAAGCTTATATAAGGAGGCCTTCTCATGGTAAAAGGTACATGGATAGAGAGATAGAGATACCAAACTTATGATCTCATAAGTGGTATTGAGATATATGGAGATTGAGAATTACACCAAACTTATGATCCCATAAGTGAGATGCCATTGAATCATCAATAGTTTAGATTACTTGAGAAAAGGGGCTAGAAAAGGAGAGCTAGAAGAAGTTGTTGCACCTTCATCAAAGGCCTGTAAGTACTCTTCATTTGTTCTCATTAATATAGATATATGCTTGGCCTGTTTCTTTCAAGTTTGTGGTTGTTCCACATGAACTTTTCTATAGTAGATAGATCTGATCAAATCATTCCACGGATGTTCAAATTCATCTCATCCATTCACATTCATTATAATGTACTAGAGTACCTTGGGAATCATTGACATCAATGGTGATCTCCCTCATTCTTGTTAATGGTTTACCTCATCGACTGGTAATCAAGTGGTCTCTGCCATGTTTGACATCAGGACATATATTCACATGGTTATATTCGTACTACACTAGGATCGGTAACAAGACCCTGGGTTGAGTCATCACTCCTATATGTACTTTTCCCAGGTTGCAATGGAGTTTCTTTGAAAATTGACACAGATACTGTAACATAGATCCACTTTGTATTGGTCATGGCTATGTCTTGTCATCTCGTATATCCTCTATGTATTCTTCATGGCTACAATCAGTTTAGGTCATAGGAGTATAGATCCACATTGTATCTTTAGTGGCTATACCTTTTTGTCAATATAATTATGGATCTGCATTGTATTATATGGCGGCGGTACCTGAAAAATAATTTATCACTCAAGAATAGGTATGCATGCCTTGGGTTTGAAACATGTCATAATATTTGTTTCAGGGTTGTGTGCATAATTTTTCAGCCTCCTTGATTCTATACCCTTCCTCGAAAAAGTGTACAAAGTACTTCAGTCATCATCGTCTTCTGACTTCGCACTTTGGGGGGGAATTTGTTAAACCTCAAAATCACTCATTGCAATGATGGCTAGTGTCGTCATTACAAATATCACAAGTTTCTCATATTGAAGCATAATCAGTGTAGATTACTTGAGAAAAGGGGATGGACAAGGAGAGTTGGAAGAAGATGTTTCACCTTCATCAAAGGCCTCTAAGTAATTTTCATTTGTTCTCATTAATATGATTTGGCCCTTTTCATTGCAACAACCTAAGGGTGGGAAGTTCATCAGATAGATGTGAACAATAATTTTCTACAAAGGGATCTCTCAGAGGATATTTACATGGAGAAACCATAGGGTTTCATTCAAAACTATCCTTAGTATGCTGACTAAAGAAGTCCCTCTATGGCCTCAAGTAGACACCTAGATCACGATATGTGAAGATGGATGCATAATTTATCCCTCAACAATTTTTCATATACATATAATATCCAAATGTCTACATGATGAGGACCTCAGATTCATATTTTAAACCAGTTCTCTATGTTAATGACATCCTCATCATAGGAAGTTTGGCCTCAACAATTCTTGAACAATTTTCTCCGATTCATTTTTCTGGGAAAAGGGATGATGATAAGGGAGAACATTGGGAGGAATATTTTTGGGGATGAGAGAAATGGAATGATCATGAACACCACGAGAAGGAGGAAGTACCTAGGGGGTAGAACAAATATCTAAGAGTTTGGAGATGATACATTGGAGGTTAGGATGCACCCATCGGTTCTCAATAGATTGGATAGAGTGGAGTTGGGAAATAATTTTGGAATGACCTTTTTTGAGGAGATTTTCCATTCGATGGGAACTGATGATCTCTGGTGAAACTGAATTAATTTCTTGGAACTTATATTGTGTTTCATCCTATTGGAATTGCATGGTTAATTCCTTAAAATATAGGAGGATGGGACCAAGAGTGTGTAACCATTCTACACTGAGAATAATATCACACCCACCCATGTCAATAAAAAATATATGATATTTCAGGTTGTACTGCCCAATTTGGAGACAGACATTTTCAGCTACACCCCCCACATTTCATGGAACCTCCATTTGAAATCATGATCTTAATGTTGTTGACTACGTGGATATAGAAATGGGTTTCCTGGGAAATATGAAGATGAATAAAATTATGTGTATTTCCACTATCCATTAATATGATTACCTTTTGATTCTTAATGTAGCCAATGAGATTGAGGTTTTGGGATATTGAGGGGAGTGGGAGGATGGGCGGGGTTGGTAGGTCATGTGCGATGAATAAATGGAGGTTTGCGAGTCTAAGTAGAGAAAACATGTTGGTATTCCTTAGCATCTTGAGTAGCTTCCAACCAAGTTTGAGGGCGAGCCATGAGGACCTGGGATTGAATTTCATCTTTGAGGCCATTGATAAAATAATTCTTGGAAGAAGGCATCAAACATGCCTTCTATTCTGAAATACAAGTGTTCAAAGACAAACCTAAATTCTCCTACTGTTCTAGATTGCTTCAAATTCTTCAAATGAATAGGATAATATGTGTCAATGTCAAAGAATTTGTATAACTCTGCCACAAACTATGTCCAACAAACATACCCTTGTCGTATCTTTCTATGCCATTTCAACCATTGCCAGCATTCCAGATCAAAATAGATGAAACCATAACGAAGTTTGACCAGATCATTAGTAATTCCATGCAAGGAGAAATAATGTTCCATTTGAGTAACCCAACATGATGGATCTGATCCATCAAATTTTTTCACCTCCACTTGGGGGAGATGGGGGTCACAAGAAAAGGATTTACTGTATATTCTTCAAATGAAAATTCATTAACTCATCTCCTAATGCATGGATATTATAGTCAAGTGCATCCCACAAAACGGTTGAAGTAGAGAATTTTTTATGTTCTATTTATGCATGTAGGGGTCCTCCCATCCCGAGGGGAGATGATACCATAGTTGAGGTCATTTGCCAAGGGAGAGCATAACTCCAACAAAAACGTTTTGAGAACATATTTCATGTTCCAAAATTCTTTGTGAATCTACTCTTTGTTTATTAGATAACACATTTTGGTACAGGAAAAAGGGTGGAATTCACACCTGATTCCATAGCCATATCCGATATGCATGATAACTCCACAATTGTTTTTGGTGAGGTAAACCATCAATCTTGTTTGTATATATTCTTTAATTTCATTGCTAAATTTTATTATGCTTTACTACTAACACATGTAGATGATACTAGTATATTATGGCATGAGGGATATACCACCTAAACTTCAAATACATGTAGCAACTATGCAAACAGGAAATGGTCACCAATTTCCCAACATATTGTTTTCCAAAAGAGTTTTTCAAGGATGTGTTCTTCRCAAACATCCCCAGTAGAACTTTGAGAAAGGGAAGGATTGGATGGTTTTCTCTCCTTTGGAGATCATCCATAGTTATCTATTGTGACCTTATCCTTATTTGTACATCAACAAAGAATGGTACATGCTTACATTTTTTTATTAGTTCTCACGATACAATTTGGTGTATTTTCTAAGGAAGAAGTCCTAGGTTTTTGAGAATCTCATTGAATTCAAAGCACATGTAGAGAATGAGTCTGGGAGAAAGGTCAAAATCCTCCACACAAAAAACTGGGGGGAAATATGTGAACTGATATTTCCATCATCTTTGTTCAAAGGCAGGTATACAACTGCAACACACAGTAACTAACACTCCACAATAGAACAAAGTAGACAAGAGGAAGAAGAGATATCTCAAGGATATGTCCACTTTCATGTTGCATGCAAGATATCTACCGCCCAAACTTTGGGATGAGGAACTTTAATATGCCAACCACAATCAGAAAAAATATCCTCATACATTTGTCAAGGACCAGACTCTCTCTGAGGAATGGAGCGACAATGAACCGAAAGTCACCCACTTCCAAATATTTGGATCATGTGCATGGGCCTACATACCATCTTGAAAGAGGAAATCATTAGATTCTTTGAATACCAGATGCATATTCATGGGATATCCAAATGCTGTGAAGGGTTACAGGTTACTATATCCCTCTACTGATAGGCTCATCATTTAGTGTAGTGTTCATTTTGAGGAAACTCCCTTGCATGCACCATTAGAGCCACATGCAAAGACATATGTACCACTGTCTGCACTAGACATCAATGATGATGATTCCACTCACTTATATCATGGTTCAGACAAGAGTTCCAAATCTTATTCAAAATATGATGAGCATGTCGATGATAAACATGCATATGTTGAGCCACCACATATGCCCAAGTGGGAATAAGTAACCCTAAAGGCAGCAAGAGACCTTTCGAGGAATCCAACAAATTAGAGGAGGAACATGTCTCAGTATCAGTATCGTTCTCATGAACTCACATCTATTGAACCAATTATGGGCATGCATTGCTATATGTTTCTAGCTTCAGACTCACAAACCTATGAAGAGGCTGCAAGGAACCCCTTCTGGGAAGCTACCATGCAGAAGGAGTATAAATCTCTTTTTGAGAAGAAATCTTGGGATCTAGTTCCACTTCCTTCATACATGAAGATTTTCATACGTGGATGGGTCTATAGGACCAAGAATGAATAATATGGACAAGTGATGAAGTATAAGGTAATATTGGTTTCCAAGAGTTTTCAATGTATCCACGAAATAGACTATGATGAGATGTTTTATCCTGTAGAAATTGTGGACTCCATTCGATTGGCCCTTTTCATTGCAACAACCTGGGGGTGGGAAGTTCATTGTATGGACGTGAAGAATAATTTTCTTCACATGGATATCTCAAAGGATATTTACGTGGAGCCACTACAGGGGTTCATTCAAAAATCATACTTAGTATGTCGACTGAAGAAGTCCCTCTATGGCCTCAAGAAAACACCTAGAGCACGATATGTCAAGATGGGTAGATAATTTCTCCCTCAACACTTTGTCATATACAAATGAGATCCAAACGTCTACATGATGAGAACCTTAGAATCCTTTTTGAAACTATTTCTCTATGTTAATGACATCCTCATCATAGGAAGTTTGGTTTCAACAATTACTATGGTGAAATACATTATGCACGATATGTTCTCTATGACAGACATGGGTCCATTGCGCTATATCCTTGGTATCAATATTAGTCAATATTATTTAGGTATCAATCTATATTAGACTAATTATAATCAGGATCTCTTGGTTAGATTCTACCTAGACGACTGCAAGTCAGGAGCCACACCCTTTCTATATGGGGTACATCTTAACGATGGCAGAAATACACCAGTGATGGACATCACCTTGTATCGAAAACTTGTGGGGAGACTTATCTATCTCATCCACACCCAACCAAATCTCTCATATGTAGTAGGGACAATTTCCAGGTACATGTAGCAGCCACGTGACCTACATTGGAAGGATACCAAGTGCATCCTTAGATCTCTTTAGGGAACCACGGGTTATGGGATACACTATGTAATAAGTTGTGCATTGGATCTCATGGGATTTACTAATTTTGATTGGGATAGTGATATCACAAATCGCAAGTCCACATCTAGATACATGCTTGGTTTGGGTTTCAGTCCCATCTGTTGGTTGAGAAAAAATAAGTCAGTTATTTCTCTATCGTCAGAAGAGGTCAAGTACATAGGATAAGTTAATGTCACTATTCAAGAAATTTGGATTCAAAACTTCCTCATCGATATTGGAATCTAGTTTCATCGTCTGACTATCATTTTTTGTGACAATTAGAGTAGTCTCAAGTTTTGTAGAGACCCAATGCAGTGAAAACGAACCAAACACATAGAGATCCATATGAATTACATCATAGAGTTGGTACATGACATGATCATCAATTGTTAGTACTCTATATCCACTCAGTAGACTACAAACATTTTCATCGAAACATTTATTGAGATGAAGTTCCACCTTCTGTACAATCGACTTGGAGTGAAGGAAATAGTTGCTTATCAATTGTCTTTCTTCCTTATTCATTTTTGATGCATTGTATTGTGAGGGAGTGGGTTCCCATGAGGCTTTCCATTTTTCCTTTATTTTTTTTCCAGTGTTTCACTCTTAGATTCATTGTACAATGGGTATCATAACCTATTCATCATGTACACACGAGTAGTGTTTTGGGGGGGTATAAGAGATATTACACACTCACCTAAGTAATTATTTTCCTAATTTTTCTTCCATATATGAGAATATTTTGTCTTGATAATATTCTCCTACAAATTAGAGCGCCTCTCTTCAATTTAGATTCAGTTACACCTCAATTAGACTAGTCAAAGTCACTTTTTCATGGAAACCTCGACTTTCTCATGAGTGCTTGCATGTTCACCCCGGTTTCCTCACCACGAGTGTTCATATATCATGCATGTGGCCAATAGGGATCATATCTTATGATTGCATGTGTTTATCTCACTTTCACACGTGTGACTCAATTAACGGATGATTGCATGAAATAGTGAAATAGGAATAGGTGGAAAATTAATTTGGTTTATGTCAGTGAGTGTCTAGATCTCTCTAGATCACTACTATGGAGACTTTACTTAGCCATGTAGAGTATATCATGTGAATTTTACCATTTTACTCAACAATTAATACAATTAGATTTCATTCTCCTCTCTTCTCTTCTCTCTTGCAAGCTTTGTGTGTTCATTTTTTACTAGCTAAATTCATTGTGAAAAATTCACAAGAAAGAGAAATTAAAAACTATAAGAAACTTGTAGATTACTTACAAAAAAGAAAATTACTTACGAAAAATGAAAAAAGAATCCCCAACTATGAAAAAGGAACCCCCACGGAGTCCATAGCTAAGCTCTTTTCAGACTCCCTAAAATTGAAAAGATTGTTGAGTGACCTTGTTCCTTCACATTCGTTAAATTGGTACAGAAGAACATCCACTGGAATGATTTAACCCCTTTTTATGACCTATGGATTATGGAGGAAAAATGTATGACTCGAAGATTCTTCTCGCTGGGAGAGTTCTCCTCACTAAATTTTATACTTTTTCAGGATAAGGAGACTAAATTCTAGAAAAAAATTGTGAGTCCATAGTTAAGATCTTTCAAACTCCTTAAAATTGAAAACATTGTCGAGTGATATTGTCTTTGTCACACTTGTTAAAATGGTTTTGAATAGACATATTTTCAGTGTCAGTTTACCCCTTTGTCTAACTGACTAGACTATTTCCAAAAAAGGTACTCATTGTAGTCTTCTTTTGCGTTTTCCAAACTCTCTAAAAATGAAAAACTACCGAGCTTACCTTCTCTGGGCTCATTAAAATTACATCGAAGGGGGTTTCATTAGGTCTTGTTAATTGCATGTTCATCTCTCCATCTTTGGCCTAATGTCGTCTCTATTTTTATCTCAACTAAACCTTTGAAGCATGCCTTATAGGCAAGCCTTGTATCACTTTGCCTCTGCGACTTGACACCTTGACCCATGGAGGAATTTTCCATGAGTGTCATTTTCTTGCACATGTTTCCTTTCTCTAAGCATTAGCGTGTTCCTTGCACTTGGAACTAGTATGCTTTCCTGCGAAACTCGTTCCTCCTTTGTAACATAGCATTCTTTTATTCTTTTTCAAAGCTCTTTCAAAAATTGAAAAAGACAAAAAAATAAAAAAACCCAAAAAGATGGGATGGGGAATATATATTCTTTTTTGGCAGCACAATAATTCACCTTTGGACAAAGCACATCCTTCCATTTGTTCGTCAAGCATTGGGAACTAATATGAACTTAGGAAGTTGTTCTTTCTACATAGAGTTGTGCCCTCCTTCATTTTGGTTACTCTTCCAAACACATGGAGAGTTTGCATTGCCTCGTGCATTGTGCAATTATGTCAATGCCATGTTGCCTGAGTCTGATCATATTTCATGCTTTTCTCCAAGGGAAGTTTCACCCAACCTGAGTCATCCATTCTACAATTTGTCTCTTTGCCTCATGACCTGGCCATCCCGAAAGTCCAATAAATTCTTGATTCTAAATCAACGAATTTCTCTACCTGATCATCGAGATCCTCTTGTCTTTTCCCCACGAGCCATCGAAGACCTCTCGGTAGTGATGTCATACACTCACATTGTACTCCTACCCGATTTTTGAATATCTCGAAGTTCTTACTCGAGCTATGAAGACCTCATCTCCAACCATCAAGTAGTATTGGCTTCTTGAATATGGATACTATGATTGTATATCCTTGATTTTGAGATGTAGATTCATTGTGTATTTCCCGTGACTACACTTTATATAGTTATATAACATGGATCTACAATGTATTTGATTGACAACCATGATTTATTTCATCCTGAGCATGGGTATGTTTGCCTCAAAGAGACAATTGTTATTTTTGCAAGTGGCACCTCCCGAACTCTAGTTTCGAGCTCACCGGTTTCATACATTAGTGAAAATTTGTAATGTATTTCGGCCATCGGATGCTCTTATGACCTCACACATTAGGGGGCATCTGTTATAACCCTAAATTGCTCTACACATGCATACCTGACCTTTGTCCCTCTTACTTGCATTTTGTTCGAAAGAACTACTCAGTTGTTCTTTTAAAAAGCCCATTTTTTGAATATGTACACGCCAATAATTCATATGTACATACGCTTGTTGCACCACTACATCCCATGTATATCATTACAATGCGTTTATACTTGAAAAAGTTTCAAAAAATAAAAATTTGCAAGGTACTCGTTGAGATTACGGGCTATTCAGTAGTTTCCCAACTAATCCACCTCATGTAGCCTGCCACCCAACCGAATAACCATCCTTTTGTCATATAAAATGAGGTGTTTGGGTCTCATTCCACATCTAGACATAAGAA
>JASDQU010735589.1:35194-53775 GCA_032191745.1 Picea mariana | reverse complement strand
GCGCTAGTTTACCATGGGCGCGATGCGCTTTTTAATCTTTTTAGCCAATTTTGTATAGTTTTGGCCCTTTTGATGTGCTGTGGAGTTAATCCTTGTGCCATGGATGATTGTTTTTCTGTGTTGATGATGTTGAGTTCTTGTCGCCCTGTGCGGACGAAATTTCAGTGATAACACACATGAGTATATGAACACTCTTTGTCATGGGAACACTAGGAAATTTTTTATGGAAGAGGATGTATCAATACCCTAAGGTAACTTTAGGTCATTCTCTTATGTAAAAACACAGATAAAATTATACATCTGGATCCAATGTGTAATACAAAAGTTTATTTTTTTCTCTTCAGACAAATCTTTAAAGACATCCAAATAAGAGAATACACCTTCCAACCCAATACCATCCCATCATGTAAAACGGTTTTCAGACAAGCCTCCCCTATCACCATGCAAAAGAACTCTTTAATAAAATTGAAATAGGTGACTATAGACAAGAAGCCTTTGATGGAAAAAGGGTTTAAGAGACTAACCTGCCGACATACTGAACAGGTCTGCTAGCAACGGGTACTGGTCTATGGTATGACAAGGAAAACCCATCAGGGTAATGAACAGACCTGTTGGCAATGGGGCATTCTGCACAGGGAAGGGATGTCTCTCACTAATTATCACAACCACCCCACCAGAGTACTGAACATGCTTGCTGGTAGTGGGTTCTGGTTGAGAAATGTCTCATCTATACTTGTCTGGTTGAAAAATCCACTTTTGTCATCTAAAAGATGAACACTACAAGCAAAGCTCATTGTTAACATTTATGAGATACAACTCCAGATTACTAAACAAAGATAATTATTACAAGCAAATGTCCATTTGATAATTACCCTAAGTCAACCTTACCGATATGACATCTAAAGCCTACATTACCTAAGAAGGAAACTTCTTAAGAGTGGAGCCCTAACTAGGGAGTCTAATCTACTTATACTGTGAAATTTATCCATAACATCTAATGATAGTAAATCTCTGAAGAAAGTTAGGTTGGATTTGTTCTTCTGGAAAAAATACAAAAACCTCCCTGTTTTCACTCCTGAATGCTACCCTTGTTAATAAGTCATCAAAAGAAAGACAATTTCAAATTTTTTTTTTTTAGGCATGTGATCATATGCTAGGTGATAAATGTACTTCTAGAATTTGATTTGGTTTCTTTTCTCCATTATGATACAGAGTGTTGAATCTTCTTGCATAATGATATGCAACATCCTTGGCATGTGGGAGGGTCAAAGAGCCCCTTCAGAACTCTTTTTCAGACTCACATCTCATCTTCAGAAACTAGCATGATCACCCTACAACCCTGCAAAACCAGACACAAAAGAAGATAAGAATAGAATAAAGAAGTTTCATGAAGTATAGGAAATTCCAATACCAAGCTTCCAGAAAAATCCAGCCTAAAAATATGAACTCTGACAATCTACAAGCTTCAAATATAAAGGCAGTCACATATGCTATGGGTATTGATCATACAATGGTAAAAGCAAAGGTAACATGGTATTATTTATTTTCTTTTTCTTATAAAACTACAATAGGTATGAAAATGTATACTAGATCTTATGACCTTAGTGTTAAAACCATGCACCTATCCCTCATACCCATATGCCTAACCTTAATCAATCCCGTCATCACATAAGCGCTCGAAAATGATTGAGGGAAAAATCACATCAAAAGCATGAATATGAAGCATGTTTAGTAATGATGGGCCATGAATGTGCTTCATCCTTAAGCAAATCACAAACTTATCTTGTGTCATGAGCCATGATTTAACATCAAATTCACCACTCAGAGGTCCAATCACCTATCCCAAGCAACAATGATGCTTCAACACCCAACGTTCCATCCCCATCATTACACTAAATGAGCAGAAATGAAATGACTTATCTGAGTGGCGAAGCCATCCAAATGAGCCTCATCTTGTCTTAATTTCCCTTTGCGACATCTTTACTTAAACTCACCATTCGAACTAGCAATGCCATCACCATATCTTTTACCATTACCAACCTTTCTCTAGTTCCGAGCCTTACCTCTCCCTACGATCTTTGGTACCAAACCCTTACCCTCATCAACTGACTAAATCCTTGCGCTACAACTTGATTTTTTCTCACAGTTTATAATGATGGTTGTAAGTAGACATGAACCGGTTGTCCAGATTTATAGAGAGACCGAGGAGTTCCAACTGAGTAGAGAGAAGTATGCTAGATCGGGATGGATGCCATTTTTTGAGAAATTCATAGGTTGGCATGAGAAGTTATCTCACGCATTTATTCAGGGTTATGATGGAGAGATTGTGCATATAGGCAATATGCAACTAACAATCAATGAAGCAACTTTAAGGAAGGTCACATGATTACCTAACAGAGGAGCCAAGTATTTCAAAGGAGTAGGAATCAATAAGGAAATGTGCCAACGATTTTTGAAAGAAGACCATCAACACCCTGATTGGAAAAAGGGGATCCCTAGGAACTATATCAAGGAAGAGCATCATCCAATGCTTTCTAGTCTTCAACGATTCCTCACTTGTGAGGGTAGGTATGCTGTAAACTTCACATATCATCTTAGGCTTCTATTACACTTTGACGAAGGCCCTGAAATTGATTTCCCATATTTTTTATGGATGAGTCTGAACAAGATGGTAAGAGGTGTCAAATTCCTATCCAAAACTTAGAAGACTAGCATTTACCATCAAGGTCTTGTTAAGATGTTAGTTTTACATGAAATCAGGAAGCGAAGCATTAGCTGGAAAATCCTCATCACTCAACACCTTCCCATAGAAAAAAAACTTGTGGAGGAAGCCCAACTTGCTCCAGAGAAAGATAAGGAACATCAAAAGAAAAAGGGCAAGAAAGATAAGGCAATTCCATCATCATCTAGAACAGTGAGCCAAAATGAAAAAGTTAGTAAACAATTAGGGCCCTCTTCCACAGTCAATAAGACTTTTAAAAGTCAAATATCAAAAGGTAAAACCAAATTAGTAGAGGATAATTCAATAGTAGCACTTGAGGAGAAGGGTCATCAAACAAAAACTATAAGGAAAGGGAAGAATAGCTCAGAAAATAAAAGTGAACAGTCTATAGAACAATCCCCTGTAACCATTCCATAAATAGAAAAGAAGAAAAGGAAGCATGTGAGCACCCCTGATCTAGTACCCCCTTGTAAAAGAACCACAAGGAGCATGGAAAAGAAAGGAAAAGTAGTTGTCAGTCCTCATACACATGAAGATCCAATAGATCTTACCTCTCTTTCTGAAGACCTATCAGTTCATGATGACATCCCTAGTTTGATCGAGGAACAAGTCACTATTACTTTGTGTGGGATGAGGAAGGAAGTGGAGGAAAGAGAATACATCCAGCCAGAAACAATGGAGTCAACAAGGACCTTAACAAAAGAACATATGAAGAAAAAGATTGGGGAGCTGCAAAAACAAAACCAGGAACTCAAACAAGAAGTGAAGGAATACCAACTATTGGACATGTATATCAAAAGGGAAAATGAGCAATTGAAAGAAATCAACCAACAACTTCAATATGACCATGAAGAGACTTCTAATAAGCTCAAGAAGGTACTAATACTATTAAAATACATTAGGGTCATAAAAAGGGATCTGAAAGCAGAAGCCTCATCCATCAACATCATTGATCCACAGAAGTAAAGAATGGAGTCTCGAATTTTGAAAATTTTTGGGTTTGTTTTAGTTGCATGAGGACATGCAATGGTTTTGGCATGGGCCTCTAAATTGACATCCCCAATACCCCATTATACTTATCATCTATGCCTTTTTGGCTTGCCTAAGCTTGGATAAATGACAAAGAACACTACCATTAGCCATTGATGAGGTCATAAGGTAAAGTATAATTAATTCATGCATTTTTGTGGTTTATTGAGCTAGGAGACTAAATTTTTCATGTACGAATGTTTTAATTTTACATGTATAACCTTTGACCTCTAGATGAGTCCAACCTTTTTGTACTAGCTCAACCATCCGATACTTATGTGCCAGTTTGCCACTGTCTGAATCTGGTACCAAGTGCACCTTCCATTCAGATTCGGTACCGAATCTCACCTGTCGTGATCTGGTACCAACAACTGCATACTGTCGTGATTTGGTACCAACCACTTATGCACTGTTTGGATCCAGTACCATTTACTGAATCTCACCTGTCACGATCGAGTACCGATATAGGAAGCAAAATATACCAAGTTTAGCTCCAGATCGTACTAAAGATAATTGTTGGATGTTTGCTGAATCATTAAATCTCTAGAAAGGTTATGATAAGCTTGTTTGTGTATTGCTTCATCCTCATACACTTTGTTTCATGAGGATGAAGCTTAAAATATGTAACTGAATATATAAATTTGACAAATTGTGAAGTTTACAACAACACATTGTGAACCACAACATACTCAATATATTGACTATTGAACTACCCATGCTATGTCTTGATGATTGATGTGTTATTTCCCTTTCATAAGTGTGATTGCATAGTTATTTTTCTTGGTCAGATAGCAAATTTGATCTGTCAAAAGAACTCCATCTCATACTTGCATGTGCCATAATGGAGTAGATAGCCTCTCTGTGAAAGACAACCAAAGTGTGTTTTGATTTGCTAGTTTGTTTTATTTCCAGCATGCTTAATCTAGAATAGTTCTATACTCATGACATTAGAATTACCTTTCTGACTGGTGTCTTGTAACTCAGTTGATTACGAATCCCAGATTCATAATTAATGAGTGCATTATACTAAACATATAAATAACACAACAACCATGATACTAAAAACTCACCCACGTAGAACGCTGCTCCACTGGTGCTTCGTCGGTCATCAATGCAACCTACCCAATATGCATTTGTGTAGGAAATAAGTGATAAATCCTTTCCTTTTGGATACCATAATCCAAATTCTTATGTTCCTTTGAGATATCCAAAAATCCTCTTCATTGCTAATACATGTGATTCCTTTGGTATTGCTTGAAATTGTGCCACCTTTCCAACTGCCTGCATTACATTTGGTATGGATGCTGTCACATATAATAGGCTACCAATCATTGACTTGTATTTCCTATGATATGTAGAATTGAATCATCATCTTTGTTCAACTTTCAACTGGTTTTCATGGGAGTGATAACTAGTTTGCAATATTCCATTTCGAACCTCTTTAGCATTTCTCTGATATACTTGGTTTGAGAAATAAAATTCCTTGGTTTCTTTGATGTATCTAAAGACTTAGAAAGAAGGATAGCTATCCAAGTAATGACATTTCAAATTCATTATGCATGTCCTTTGCAAATTTCTGGCTTAATCTATCATCAATACTTCAAAAAATAATATCAGCAACATAAACTTCAATTAATAAAATAATATCTTGAGTTACCTTGATGTAGAGGTTGTTGTCTATGCTTCCTTTCCATATTTCATAGGGAGTTTTGTCATTATTGTTTCTAAGAATTACTTTGTTTTGAATGTGAACTGTTGTATGCACTGGATGTCTCCAAAAATATCTGTCAATTTGGAATCCATTAGTATTGTTTGAGCCATTTCCTGTGTAATTATCATCCATTATGATAATGTTCCTTTGTATCTAAACCACTCTTTGAACCAATCTATGAATCCATGCTATAATCCATACTGCCCAAGAATCTACTTGCACAATCATCCATAAGGCTGACCCATTTATCACTATACTATCATGAAGTCTTGATTAATCCATCAAATTGAACTTCTACTAATCGACTACTCTAAATATGTCTTCTCAAACTATGCAATCTACTCAAAGGATGGTTCTTTGGTCTGTCACAACTATCACATAGACTCCCCCTGTCTAATATTCATATTACCTAGGAGTCTTTAAGCCAGATCGCTTAGAACAATTCTTTCTCTAATGTGTATTCATCATCATCTTGATTGGTAGATTCATCATCATCTTCATTGATAGATTCATCATCTCTCTGAGCTCTGACTTCTTTCTTTCTGTCTATGGATTCATCTTTCACTACAATGCCTGAAAGTACAATCTCTTGAACCTGTTCCTTATTTACCCGTCCTTCTTTTCTTTCAGTTATTTTCCAAACCTTTCTATAACTGACACCTTTCTTTTTCTCAGTAGAATTTTCTTCATCTCATTTTATTGTCAATCTTGTGATCTTTGAGACCTAGTATTTTTTCTCCCGTTCTTCATTTTCTCATATCCATACTTTCTTGTATATGATATCGATGTTCTCTTTCATGGAATTATCGATCATGCTTTTAAAATCACTAGCTATGTGTCCATAGTTATGACATTCGTAACATTCAATTTTATGTGGGGCCACATATGCACTTCTTTCTTGAACATTTCTTTTATAATCCCTGCAATATGCAAACCTTATTTCCAAAATTAGTACAATAAAAACAATGACCATAAAAGAAATTTCCATACCTGGGAATGAATGATCTTCTTTGTGGTGTAGTCCTTATGAATTTCTGCCTTGACTAATCATGATCATGAGTGAAGCTTCTTTGTGGATTGAACATGAATGGTCTTCTTGAAGACGTATCTTCAATAGTTTTCTTAGATTATTGTTGACCATGATTCCTTCCTTTGAGTACTTCTACATAACTCTTTCTGTTTTGTTCATTCTTTTTTTCTAGCAACCTTGAGTGCTTCTCTTCATTCTCTATAACTGATGTGGATGTTTCTGTCTCTTCAACATTCTTGTTGAGCTTGACGACTTTGACTCTTAGTGTGAACACTTCTTCTTCAAGATTCTCAACCTCTTCTTATTTCTTCATTATCTGAGACTTCATGACCTCTTATGTTCTCCTTGCTTCTTCAAGTTGGATTTTCAATGTAATTATTTCTTCTTCGAGTCTTCTCTCTTCTTGACCAAACTCTTCCTCAAGTTGGTTTAAGTCATTGGTTATTTCCTTGAGATGATCCATCAATATATTTTCTCTCATTTCTGATTCTTCATTTTGTGCTGTTATGTTGGCTTCTAAACATTGCTTTTGATATTCTAGAGTTTCTTCAATTCTTTTGGCCTCTTCTAGATGAATTCTTAAATTCTTTATGACCTGCTGAGCTTTTTCAGAACCTTGAACACTTTCCTTTTGCTTCATCAATTCTTTCTTGGATGACTTGTTTTATTCTTTTTCTTTCTTTAGATATTCAATTACGGTGATCAATTGTTCTTTGTAATCAACTTATGCTTCTTCATACTCTTCCTCTTTTGAATCTGTCTGACATGATGAATGTATTTCTTCTTGTTCTATACCTTCATATTCTTTGGTATTTTCTGATTCTGTGATGGGTGAAGAATATACATTATGTAACTTATCCAAAAGTTCTTTGGACGATGAATATTTACCAACGTTTTCTCTTACTAGATTAGGTAATCCTTCCCAGATGAAATCCATTGTTATTTTGTTATTCTTCTTCAATTCCTTCTTGGCTGTAGTCTTTGCCCTTTTTGAACTATCATATCCTGTAGAAATTGATATCCAAATATAATGTCCCTATGCTTGTAAAAATACCTTTTTCCTTATGCTCCACATCTCATACTTTAAACCATTTTGACCATTAAAAATTGGTACTCCATTTTTAGAATAATCCATGATCTCCTTCCAGTGGTTAAACTATTTCCTGAAGGAACCTTCTTTGATACCAATTGTTGGATTACTGAGAGGGGGGGTGAATCAATAATAGAGAAATTCAATTCTTTTTAACCACAATATGCAAGTATTATATCAATGTATCATTATCATCCAATGGTTGCAGAGTAAACAAACAATAAACAAATGATCAATCATACACATACACAGTACACCAATGTTTTTACGTGGAAACCCAAAGTGGGAGAAAACCACATAATACTTTGTCTTATATGTATTTAAGAATTGGATTCATTGGAAGCACCAACTTCCTTTTTTTTCCATCTACAACTGGATGGAGGCTCCAACCCCCTAGTTTCTCAGGCTACAACCCGAGGGAAGCTCTGTTATAGCAAGATTTGCCTCACCATTGCTATCTTGCACAGAGGGCCTTTTTACATTTCCCTATGGAGGCTTATCATCCATTTTTGATGAATCCAGAGCTAAAAATATAAATTTTCCCACATGTACACACCCTAACATCTATGCAACAAGCATATACGCAGGCTGCTCCATTACAACCCATGTACATCGGGATTTGTGCCAGAAAATACACAATAGAGTCGGTTTTCCATGTCATGACAGGAGATCTCTGATCTTTGGCCTTCCATATACTGAAAATGTTTCGACTCGGCCCTTTAGTTGCATTCTGAAGGCTATAAGAGCATAATTCCGAGCTATGGAAAAGGAGGAGAAAGAATTCAACTTTGAGAGAAATTGCTTCATATTGAGTTTGCATCCCTTTGTCCCTCAAGTCTGAACATAGTGTTCAACCCCCATACTCTTTCCCTATTGTTGAGAGAACCTCATTGTCTCTCTCCTTCGAGCTTGACTTTGGTGGAGGAGTGAAGTGGTGGAGACCCAATTGGAAGGAACTTAGTTTCTTGGTTTCGAACTGTGCCGACACTGAAGTCTGTAATGTTGTCACTTCTGCCGATCAATTATTAATAGAAATACTCCTTTCCCATCCTATTGGTATTGTGAAAATATATGATTATTATCCATGGGCATGTTCGTAATGTTTATTAATGGATTATGCTATCTGATGTGCTAACCCCTTTATATTATCACTATATGCTTGTTCTACTTGTTTGTTAAGAACTTCTTGTAGGTATAAAGTTTTGGCTCGAAGTGCTCAATGGTGGAACACCATCGAATGTTGGATCGAGGTAGGCCTCTATCTTATCTTGCACATTAGTTTATATAGCATATGATGGAATTGAGTTGATTTCTGCAGTCATACCTATTTGTTGTGGTTTACCCTTGAACATAGAGAGTTTTTCCCTCGTAACAAAAATGGAGACTCCACTGGGGAGAGATATTCCTTCTAAGGGTTGAAGTATTCTTCTTCTTACATTGCTCTTTTTTCTTGGTGTTCCTTGTTGTATCAATGCTTGACAGATTCTATTCACTCTGAGTCTAAGTTTTCAACCTTTTTCCCTTTCCTGGCCTTGTTTTAAAGCCTGTATGCTTCTTCTTTCCTGACAGTCACGTACAAACACATTCTGCCTTTCTACAAGATGTGTATATACACATTTTTCTCTTGAACAATCACGTATACCACTTTTCCTTTCTTGTTTGCTTGGTTTAGTGACTGCTGGGTGAGATTTGATGTGCACTGAGCCTTATTGGGTGTCTGTAGTGCCTGTTGAGCTTCTCTAGGTTGACAAGAAGCCCGTTGGGAGTTGAATTTATGGGCGTAGTCTTTCTCATTGTTTTTTCTTTTTGGATTTGTCCTTGAACCCTGGGTTATTTTCTAGGCTGCTTGAGTTGTTTTGTTCATACATAGTAGAATTTTTGTATCAGGCTACTTCTCAGTACATGCATTTTCTTTTTGATATATTGAAAATACAAAAAATAGGCATTTTTCATTGGTTAACATTTTTTGTATTTGAACCTTTATTATTAGCTTGGTACATTTAGAGAAAGATTGCATTTTACTTTTGAATTGCAGACTTGAAATTGAAAATTACACTGTTTTTATTAGCATATCATTCATTGAAAAGTTAAATATAGACTTTGCATTACATTCATATTTATTTTCTTGCAGAGTCATAATATCATGAGTTTTTCTTCCATATCCTTTTGAGAAATCACGACCAATAAAATTTACGCTTTAAACTAAAATTGTTTAGTCACGATTTTATTTTTAGGGTGCACAAACTAGTCTAGGATTTAGTGCCTTGGAATAGGATTTTGTGAGTAAACTTCTCCAAATAAATTAAATCAACATATGTGTCTGAGACAAAGAGTTGATAATTCCATTGTATAATTGGTATTATCAGGAGGCTCCACTCACACCGGAGTTAATCACGAGGTCACGTGAAGTTAGTTAAAGGGATAACCCCTAGATGCTTGCCTAGCATCAGAGATATTTCTGCGGATTTATTCATATTTGGGGATATTGCTAGTATCCATACCTCTGTGGGAGGGGCTGCTTTCAAGGTTTCAGGCTTTGCTACCCTGTCCATACGATGATCCAGACTTGAGAATGCTTGCCCGTGCATCGGTTATATAGTGGTTTATTAGTTACTTGACTTAGGTATCTCATAGGTTACTTGCAGGGGTTATTCCGCTTGTACCCTGGGTCAAATAGGGGTAAGACAACACACAACCTTTATGGAGGATTACCTCTCTGGGGGGATCTGATCGAATGGTTGTTAAGCCCACAAGGGCCCCTATAACTAATTATGTTACCTCCAAACTTTAGCAGGGAGTCTCAGGTCCCTCTTGGACGAGACATACCTTCTTTAGCGAGGGAGGCCACTCAGCCACTTTATCCCATTTGCATGCATATTGGACGTTTGAATTTTTTTTTGGTAAGATATTTGACTATTAGTTGGCCTTAGGATATATTTTTATTTTGTAGATTCATAAGTCATCGTGGAGTCGGACCAGCTTCCCTGTTGGTCCCGTCGATTGCTATAATTACCACCATATTTTGGGTTCTTGCCTTCTAAAAGGCATAGAGTTTGTAGAAGTGGTACACAGACATCCACCTTTCAGATTTGTGGTTCCACAAGGATGAGTACTGAGTCTAGTCTTCAAAATAATGGGAGTTCTTCAACTCCTATACCCACTATAGTTAATGGCACCCCTTCGACTCTTGCAAGAACTACATTTGTAGTGCCAGAGGATTATAACAGTACTATGGCTCAACCTATAGTTAATGCTTCATCTCTTGCCTCAAACCCTTTTGGGGGTTTATGACACTTGCCAGGTTACAATGTTTAGTCCATCCCTATGGATTCTAGTCCATTTTCTTATGGTATGCCTAACTTCACGTCGCAGTTTTCAATTGCCATTCCAGCTGCTGTCTCTAACTCTAGCCTTGGACTTGGGGGCACTACACCTCCTTACAATCCTTTCTTGTTTGGTGGTTCTAATATCCCCCAAGCGAATCCTAATTTAGGAAGTGTCCCTTTTCTTAACCCCGGGTCCAATCCTTCTACGACTGGATGGAACAACCCAACTGGAGGAAAAGTTCCACCCTATATCCCTATCTCCTCGGTGCTGATTCTGACCAATAAATTTGGCATGATGAATCTACTTCAATCCTCCGGGTTCCCACTTGGAGGAGATCAGTTTTACACTTTGGGAAACTCCCAACCCAGATCTAATCCGGATGTGGGAAATTTTTATAACCCTTATCAGAAAATTTATGCTGGAATGATGCCCAATCCATATTATACGAATCAGCCCGGAGGAGGGCCTTATAATTCCAGTCAAGGTGTTGGTCCTTACTAGAATCTTGGATGGAATGCAGTTCCCAAAACAAAATCTTTCACGGGGGGATGGGGCCAGATGTCGCAACCCCATCTTCCCTTTCTGTCCAAGCTTAATCTACCAGACTTGTCTAAGTTAATGAATGACCCGGTGAGTAATGATCCCACATGCCCCCCTATCCCCACCAAACTTATGTAAGACATTCCAAAGTTTGAGGGTAAGAATGGAGAGGACCCTGGTGATCATGTCACTATTTTTCACCTTTAGTTCTTATCAAATTATTTGAACCATGATTCTATTAGATTACAGTTGTTTCAACACACTCTTATTGGAGTTGCGTCACAATGGTACATTGAGCTACCTAGGGGGACATATGGGTCATTTCATCATTTGGTGCTAACCTTTCTCAAAAAATTTCAACTTCCCATTCATTATGATGCTGGCCTTGAACTATTGTCGACTCTACGCCAGGGTACCGACACTCACATCTCAGACCATATCCAGGAATGGCGTAGACAAAGGTGGTTGATTAAGACTCCTATACTCCCAACCTTTCTTCTAGAATGGTTCCTAAATTCTTTGCAAACTCCTATCTCGAAGGATGTTGCTACTTTTGGGGTATTCAACGAGGAATAAGCTATCTTTAGAGCCCAACAAATTGATTTGATATATGCTTAGTCTGGGATGCTATATCACCTTCTTCCAGACACACCACAACCAAATCACGATCCTAGAAAGAATCCTAGACCTCATGCCGATGGCATAGTAGGGTCCACCAATGTAAAGTCCACATACTCGACAACAAAGTCTACCAGAGGACTAGCTTCATCTGCATCATCCAAACCCACCCAATCCGTGGATGTACATTCGTTGCAGTCGTCGAAGAACCCAAATGGTGACCAACAACCGGATGGGAATAAAATGAAAGGTCAAAATAATCATAAGGGTGGGAAGAATAATAATAAACCCAAGGAAAAAGATAATAATGGGAAACATAGTGATAATACTAGAGAGGGAAAGAAAGAGAAACGTAAGGTGAAGTTTCCTTGTAAAATTTGTACCGATGACCACAATACACATTTATGCCCCAAACTCGTGGAGGCTATGAGAATTTTAAATCTACTTCCCACTGTGTTGACGAATCCATTTCCACACAACCAAAACTTAGTCTCAATCTCTTTGAACGTCGGAAATGCGCTCGATGGAAGTCAAAACCCACCGTCGCAAGATGGTGACCATGTTTGTATCATTATGGTCGACGCGGAAATTGATATAGCCACCCACTCTCGATATTATATCTCTTCAAAATCTAGTACCAGTCTAGAAGATCCTCCTCCCCCTCTGGAGACAAATTTACAGATTGAGAAACTAGAGCCACCGCCTCATACTTCGAAAGGAATACTTAAGCTCTCTACCCACAACCCTAATGATAGAGCCACCCAAAACTACTCTATTTTTGAGGATCTGGGCCAAACCCCTTGCACGATGTAAGCTTTGGAGGTACTCCAGACGTGTCCATCATAGAGGAATGCCTTAATCTCTACCTTAGGAGCTTTAGAATGTAGTGGCTTGAAAGTTATCAAGTTTGACGTCACGAATGTGAAGCCTTGCTTACGCTACCATGTGGCTTTCCAAATCCACATAGAGTATTCCAAGTATACTATCAAATGAGTGGTCGTTGATGAAGGTGCTGCCACCTGCGTGATGTCCTTGGCTAGTTGGAAAGCTATTGGTTCTTTGATCCTTTCCAATTCATTGAACATGTTAACTGCATTTGATGGTCATTCCTTTCAACCTCATGGTATTCTCCCTGCCTTTTTGGTCTAGTTAGGTGGGAATATGGTATAGGTGGAAGAAGAGGTAGTTGATGCACCTCTCGACTATAACTTGTTAGTAGGTCACAATTGGACCTATGCTATTGTTACACATTATTTCATCATCCCTATGACCATTAATTATGTAAACCTATATGTTGCCTTCAGAGGGGTCAGTGGCCTGAGTTCCTGAAGAGAGAAGGGAGAAGAACTTTTCCTGAGAAAAGAAGTTGCATTTTCCTATGTAAAAACCTTATAAAAAAGGAAGTTCGTAGGTTGCTATATAGGCAGGGTGCGAGAATGACCCATTCTCATAGGTTTCACTATAGCTAGGGTGAGAGATGTTCTCAGGTTGCTCTATAGCTAGGGTGTGAGAATGCCTACACGTGGGAAAAATGAGCGTTTTCTTGAATCTTCTAGAAGAAGAAACTTCTATGGTGAGGTGGCATCCGAATGGTTTGGATATTACTCGCTTTCATCATTTAGTGGGATCATCCTAACCTCCTCACCTTATCCTTTTCAACTTATAAAAGGAGAGGAGTTCTCATGGAGAAAGTTATCTTTTTTGGTTCATGAGCTTGTTCTTGGTTGGCTTGGAATTATCAGCGTAGTTGGAGTGGCTTTGATATTTTCTTTGTCAAGATAGATTGTGAGTAGCTATCAGATCTATGGTCTCAGAATCCTTGGAGCAAGAAGTGTGTGGGGAACGAAGGACATTTGGAAGGGACCTTACGACATCAAGGCCATGGTTGTAATCTCTATTTCACATTTAATATGATACAGTAATATGATTCTTTCCCATAAAGCTATTTTCACTTTATTGTGTAATTCCTTGATCATACACATAGGTTAACTGTTGAATATATTGTGCTTTCTTCACTTTGGTTGGTTTGTTCTGTCTTGGTATTGACTTCACGAGAGCACTGGAGCGAAGCAGGAGCAACAAAGACCATAGGAAGTGATAATAAGGTATATTATTTGTTCTTGCCTCCTATTTAATTCAATGGTCAAAATCTAGGGAAAGAGTCATGTTCTGTCTTTCTTTGTTCTAGATCCAGGTGGATCTAGGGAGATCGGTTAGTGTCCACACCTACAGATTTATCCAATAACAAAATTGGCGACTCCACTAGGGAACAAATTGTTTCCTAGTTAGTCTAGTTTCCCTTTCTTTGATTTCTTGTTTTCTGGTCTCTGAGTCTGTGGGAGATCCATCAAGACTCTCTGGATTTGAAAGTTCACTCAAAATTTTTGTCCTTTTTCCAAATTTTGTGTTTACAGACATTCTTGCACTGTACCCTTTAGTGGCATGCGAGAATCATTTGAGTTCGCACACTACTGTGTAATCCAGTGCGAGATGTTCGCACCCTACCTGTGTCTAGACTGCAAGCTCCACTAATGTTCGCACTGCACCCTATAGCTAGGTTGCGAACCCATTTGAAATTTGTGTTTGGAATTAGGATGTCCTATTTTTTGATGCACAATTTTGCTTTGATCAGCTGGATTGAACTTTTGGAGCCTATATTGATCTGTTTACAGTCTACTTGACATTCTTTGAGTTGATTATAGCCATCTTTGCTTTGTTTGGTTTTGAAGGATTAGTCTCTTTCTTTGAGTGTCTTTCAATTACACAACATGTGTTTTCTTTAGAATTATTTAGGGAAAGATCAGATTTCTTCTGAATAGTTTTCTTTAAAAGAGAACTTTTAGTTTGGGTTTCTTTGTTTTAAGAAAGTTCATTATTGATTTTAGTGAAATTTTTGAAACAAAAAGATTTAATTTCTTGCTTTATATTAGATTGGGGGCATCCTTGCATTTGAAGTAGTGAAATTGCATGATTCTTGGCATTTGTTGATCTTAAATTATGAAAAAATTTCCCCCTCATGTCTGGGGAGGGGGCATGAATCATGCATTGTTGTTCAGTACCTTTTTTCTCTTTTCTTGAGAATCTTTATATTGACGAGTTTAATATATTTTGGGAAATCGTGCATATGGGAATGATAAATGTTTTCTCCTTCTCGTAGCATAGCTTTCATCAAAATGAAAAGTTTGCATCTTCATATCTTTGCATAATTTTTGAGTTGGTCAAAACACCATATTGTCCACGCCATTTTCCTTTTGAGTAACAATAGCCATAAAATAAAGCGCTTATAAAAATTGATTAGACATTTTTATATTTTCTGGTAGTAAACCTACATTAGATTAGTTGTAGGGCTTTGGAATAGGTGTGAAAGATACCTTTCCAAAGTTGCAAACAAACATAGAATATTGAGTTAGGGAGCGGTTAAATCCACTTATTACATTTTGTCCTGGGAAGCCCTTCTAACACAAGGGTCAATCACGAGGTCACTTTGAGACTGGCAGAGTTACTCACCTTGCTTTGTTGGTCTTGGTGTAGAGGTTGCGCATATTATGGGCGTTGCTTGAAAGGTATACCCACAATGATGAGTGGAAGCCTTTCAAGTTGATTTCGGGCTAGATACCCTACCCTTGCACATGGATTGGACTGTCGACTGTTTCCCCAGGCATCACTGTAGTGATTGGTAACCTTAGTGCCCTATCTCTCTAGGTTCTTTACACAAGGTGACTGTGAAGGGGCAAGTCTTCATTGTACCTGGACTTGACGTTGGCCAAACTCACTCAGGCTCCTTGGAGGGTATACCCATGATTATGTGTGGGAGCTTGCACCAGGGTGTAAGACGTTAAGCAGGTTGTCAACGTAACTTTTCCACCCGCTCTCTCTTGGCCCCTTCTTACTTTGTTCCCATGACGTTTGATTTCATCACCAACTAGTGCGTTCATTTTGAGAAGGCTTTGCTTGTTTGCTTGCTTCCTAGATTTTTAGCGTGTGCTGTTTGTTTTCCCTAGCTAACTCTAGGTTGGATTTATTTAATGGCATCAATTCCTGGAATGACCAATGAAGGAACCCCTGCTCTGGGGGAACCTTTTTCTTTTCCTTCTTATGGAAACATTGGTCCTCCTCACATCGCTACTTTGAGCCTTCCAGGTCTCACTATTGGATTACCAGTATGGTTGTTTTCCACTCATGTAATCCTGAATGCAGTAAGTGCTTCAGTGATAAGCACTTACCCCCAAGAGCATCAACCTCATGTTGATCCTTCACCTTCTTCACCAGTAAGGTCTTCTTCACCTTCTTCCCTTGCAAGGTCGCCTTCCATTTCATCTTCTTCATCAAGTGAAAGTTATGAAGCTAGTAACTCAGTGAATAAGAAGAAGAAGAAAAGAAAGATTAAGAAGAAGAAAGATAAGCAAGGGTCAAAACCTCCAACCACTGTCAAACATGTTGGAAAACACCCAGTTACTATTGATCGTGTTGGGAGTGTTGATGATGTCAAGATCACCCAAACAACCCATGAGCCCAAGTACCCTTGCAGGCTTTGTAAGGGTAGCCATCTTCTTAAGGATTGCCCTGGTCTATCCAAGGTTATAGAAGCATGGTCTACATGACGACCTCCCATCAACTAGTCATGATTTGGTTGGGAAGAAGAAAAGTAGAGTCAATTTACCATGTATGTTATGAAAAGGGAGTCATCTAACTCATATTTGCCCTCATATGGATAAAGCCTCGAAATTACTAGAAGACATGACTGTTTCACAGCCTCAACTTCCAACTGCTTATCGCAAGATTTCTCTAAACCCACCTGTAGTTGATGGAATGATCACTCTGATCCCTTCACCGATCAATTCGGTTGATCAAGTCGTCAATTTGGTTACATCCTTAGTTGAACTAGTTGACAAAGTGGTTGATCCGATACCATCCTCGGTCAATCCCACTCTCCCCTTAGAGAGTGAAACCCAAGTGGTCGATCTGTTTCCACCTGTCGACCCCATTCTCCCCCTAGAGAATGAAACCCAAGTGGTCGATCTGATCTCTCTATCGGTCGATCCTACTCTCCCGCTTGAGAGTAAACCCGATACTGCCCATGTTTTTCTTGTTGATACAGAATCTCTCGTGCTGAGGGGTATTCCTCCTTCTCTTGTAGGACCCCCTGCAAGTAATGAGGCCATCTTTTTTGATTGGGGTGTGCTAACTGGACCTCGTCTTCCCTCTTACATTCCTTTCCAGATTACAGTGCAAGTTTGTGGTCGGGATGTTCCTCAGACGTTGATAGATGAAGGTTCGTCTGTTAGTATTTTGTCCTCTATTACTTGACAAGCTTTGGGTTATCCTCCCCTTGCGCCGGTTACGCAGAATCTGTTAGCTTTTAACAGAAGAACTAGTCAACCTTTAGGGACCCTTCCTCAGTTTCCTGTAACTTTGGGAGGGAAAATTGTCTTCATTGATGTCATGGTAGTCTAAGCACCCTTGGATTTTTCTTTACTCCTTGGGTGAGATTATGTCTATGCCATGAAAGCTATTGTCTCTACTCTTTTTCATGTGATATCTTTCCCTCACGATGGACGAGTTGTGACTATTGATCAACTTTCATTCATTGACCCCACCTAGATTGCCTCTTTGAATGGTTCTTGTATGCATACAGTATTGCCCCCGCCATAGGTCAATTATGTGGCGTTGTCACCCATGGCTTCAACTTATGATGATTTAGATCCAGTAGTTGACATGGTAATCTCTTCGATAGGGTTGTTAGAGCCTGATCTCTTAACTCCTTTCACAACCCTCGACATGGTGTCCTTCCAGAGTATGTTTCTTCCTTCTAGTGAAGACCTCTTGGAAGCCATGACCGAGTTTTTTCCCTTACCATGGTGTGATTCCGGAGCATTGTCTTCCATACAATTTGTTTTCCTCATCAAGGGGAGATCGTGACAGTCGACTAGTTATCCTTTGCGTACTCTAGTCCTAACACATTAGTTGGACCATCGATCCTTATGATCAACAATTCTCAGTAGACAATTGAGAATATCAGTGTCAGAATGTATTCTTCCCTCATGAATACTTTCGACTTCTTGGCACCGATTCACCACATTTACGCCATGTCTAGTAGGCCCGCTCCTGCAGGGAGGTCCATTCCTTTCTGCACTTCTTATCTTAGTGATCCATGGACCCTACCTTCTCCGAATTCATTGAGTGAAGGTCAATCACATGCTGACATGGCTATGCCACTATCGGCAGCAAAGATTGCGTATCAAGCTGTTCTTGAATCTTTAGCCGATCCCGATCCTATTACCTCGTAGGTGGACAAGGAGGATCCTGTTCTTAGGCCTGTATGGGAGACCTCATTATCTTGTTCACGTGATTTCTTAGATGAGACTTTCCCTTCGGATGAAACCATCCTCGAAGCCATGAATGGTTCTGAGAGATCTTGGGATGATATGCACCATCGATCCTATTTTCTCCCAAGTCTTGAAAGAATCGAACAAGATGACTTTCGGTATACCTTGAGTGAGATAGTCGGTCACGC
>JASDQU010735589.1:17817-31581 GCA_032191745.1 Picea mariana | reverse complement strand
CATATAAGAAAAAGCATTCCGTGGTTTTCTCCCGATTTGGGTTTCCACGTAAAACACTGGTGTACTGTGTATGTGTATGATTGTTCATTTGTTCATTGCTTATTTACTCTGCATTTATTGGATAATAATGCTTCATTGATATAACACCTGGATTATATGGTTAAATTGCTCTATTACTGATTCACCCCCCCTCTCAGTAATCCAACATCTAGAACCTCAAAGGGTCCACAATACCGAGGTGTAAATTTGGCACAAGCTCCCATTTTTAGGGAACTCTTCTTGGGCCTAACTCTTATATATACATGATCCCCGATTTTGAACTCTCTTGAAGTTCTCTTTTGATCAACATAACTTTTTTGTCAGTTCCGAGCGACCTTCAGATTTTGTTTTATTTGAGTCACTTGCTGTTCCATTTCTTTCAACATGTCGTGTTCAAAAGAAATCCTATTTACAGGATTACTCCAACTGACTGGAGTATTACACGGCCTACCATAGAGGACCTCGAAGGGACTCATCTTTAAGGATTCTTGGTAGCCGTTGTTGTAGGAAAATTCTACCAATGGCAGTTAATCTTCCCATTTTCTGGGTTGATGCATTACATGGATCCTTAACATATCCTGCAATATTTGATTCACTCTTTCCATTTGTCCGTCGGTTTGAGGGCGATAGGTGGTGCTAAACAACAATTTGGTCTCTAAACCAGGCATCAGTGATTTCCAAAAATTGGAAGTAAATTTTGTGTCTCTATCAGACACTATCTCTTTTGACATACCGTGCAGTCTGAATACCTCTTTCATGAATACATAGGCGATATTTATCACCTTGCAAGTTGATTTGACAGGGATGAAATAAGCAGACTTGCTCAGTTTATCGACCACTACCATAATGGCGTCCTTCTGTTTGGTTGAAGTTGGCAATCCAGTGATAAAATCCGTGGAGATGGTTTCCCATTTCCATTCTGGGATGGGTAAAGGTTGCAATAGTCCTGCTGGGCATCGATGTTCTGCTTTAACCTGTTGGCACTCTATGCATCGAGCCAAATATTTGGCTGTGTCTTTCTTCAATCCAAGCCAATAAAATTGTTTTCGTGTGTCAGTGATCATTTTCTGATATCCTGGGTGACCAATATATGGTCTTTTATGTAGTTCATCCATAATGAACCTCTTCAAGTCATCATAATTTGGAATGTACAGTCTATCTCTGTAAGTGAGCAGACCTCCTTCGGTCATCTGGTAGCCTTCATATTTTACTCCGGCGGGTTCTTGCTGTAGGTACAGGGTCACGGTCTGAATGAAGGGATCTGTCTCTTGTGCATTTATGACTCTGTTCTTGACATCTATCTCACAGGTACTCACCACTGCCAGGTGAATTGTTTTCATGCTTCTGCTAAGGGCATTGACCACCCTATTTTCTTTCCCTTTAATGTGTTTGATTTCAAAATCAAATTCACTAAGGAGGGCCATCCATCTATCTTGTCTGACATTGAGCTTTGGTTGGTCAAACAAATATCGCAATCCACAGTGATTTGTCATAAGTACAAACTTTCTTCCCAAGAGGTAATGCCTCCACGTTTTCAAGGCATGCACTATGGCAGCCAGTTCTAGATCATGAGTCACATAGTTGACTTCATGTTCCTTCAATTTTTGGGATTCATAGAAGATCACACTTCCTTTCTGCATAAGGACTCCTTCGAGCCCTTCCTTACAGGCATCTGTGCACACAAGGAAGTCATCTTCTGGGTCAGCGATTTTCAGCATGGGTGCATGGGCTAGTAGATTTTTTAGGGTTTGGAATCTTTCTTGACATTTTTGTGTCCACAGGAATTTTGTTCCCTTCTTTTGGAGGGTAGTGATTGGACAACCAATCTTGGAGAATCCTTTTATAAATCTCCTATAGTATCCTTCTAATCCCATAAAGGATCTGATGTCTGAAACATCCTTCGGGGCAGGCCATTCCATGATAGGTCTGATTTTGTCAGGATATACTGCTACCCCTTCCTCAGACAGAACATGTCCCAAGTAATGTATTTGCTTCTAGAAGAAGTCACATTTGCTGAATTTAGCATAGAGTTTATGCTCTCTTAGCACTTGCAGTACAAGTCTAAGATGCTCTTCATGCTCTTTTCTATTCCTAGAGTATATTAATATGTCATCAATAAAAACTAGTACAAATTTATCTAAAAATTTACTGAGTACATTGTTCATTAAGCACATGAAAGTGGCAGGGGCATTGGTTAACCCAAATGGCACTACCACAAACTCATAGTGACCATACCGTGTTGGGAAAGAAGTTTTATGGATGTCTTCACCCTTGATTCAGACTTGATGGTATCCCAACCTCAAGTCAATCTTTGAGAAAATAGATGCACCTCCCAACTGATCGAATAGATCTTCGATCCTGGGCAAGGGGCACTTGTTCTTTATGGTTACTTTATTAAGTTGTATATAATCTATACATAGTCTAAGAGTGCCATCCTTCTTTTTCACAAACATGACTGGTGCTCCCCATGGGGACACGCTGGGTCAAATATAACCCTTATCCATCATTTCTTTCAATTGAAATTTGAGTTCAACTAACTTAGGTGTGCTCATTCGGTAGGGTGTCTTAGACACCAACATCGCTCCTAGTGCGAGCTCTATCGAGAAGTCAATATCCCTTCTCGGAGGTAGACTTGATACCTCTTCCAGAAACACATCTCTGTATTATCTCAGGGTAGGATGGTCTTCAAGGATGGGTTTGTCATCTTCTATGGTTTCCAACACCTGTATTGCATATAGGGGACATCCCTTTCGACAATACTTTCTCATTTGCAGGGCCGATATTTGTCTCATCGAGACAGGTTTTCGGATCCCTTGAAGGGTTATCCTTTTTCCTTCTTTGCTCCCACATTCTAAGGTTTTATGGTAATAGTCCAGTCTGGATTTATGGGCGGCTAACCAATCCATACCAATCAATAGATCATATGATCCTAGGGGTAATATGTTAAGGGTTTCTTGGGTGGGGAATTCACCCAACATCAATTGGCAGGCTGGTATGACCTCTGCTACCCTTCTTTTGGTGCCAGTGGCTAACTGTACCAACCATGGCTTGGTTTGTTTTTGTGGTTGTAGTTTACACTTATCAACAGATTTAGGGGCTATATAACTCAAATTTGAACCAGGGTCAATCAAAACAGACACCAGATGGTTGAAAATCATACATTCTATTTCCACCACTAAAGCTTGGTGGTCAAATTGGTTATTATCCAAGGATGCATAAATTTGTGGCACACTCCTTGCCACATCATTGACTGTGGTAGCTTCCTGAATGTTATAAACTTTCTTGCTGTTCTGTTGTCGATGTTGATAGTCTCTCAGGAGATGCTCTTCTCTGTAACCCCAACATTTTAGAGGTTCTCTCTTCATGTTATCAAACTTCATTGGTATAGGTCCAGAAGTTTTATTTCTACCCGATGAGGGAAATTTCTGCTGGAGTACACTCTAGGATAGGAAGTTCATTCTGTGGTTCTTCTTGTAGTTCTTAAGTCCTGAGGATTTGATCCCCTTTTTCTGAAATCTCGAACCACCCTTCTGTTTCCAGTCTTCACGAGGCTCTGCTCGACATCCATATTGTTCCTGACAATATGTTTCCTTTCGAATAGTGTCTTCTAAGGTCTTTGGCTCATCAAACTCAATTCTGTGTCGGTAGTCCTTAGGTAGCCCGCTGATAAAGCATTGCACATTTTCCTTTTCTGCTTTTATATAAGGGACATACCTCAACAAGTCAAGGAATCTGTTGACATATTCCTCTATAGTGAGTTTCCCCAGTTTGAGTTCATAAAACTCTTTAGTCTTCTCGTCCAAATATTTTTCCGACAAATACTTCTTTCATAAGTATTTCTCAAACTGTTTCCAGGACAGGTCCTCTTCGCGGACCCCTTTCACATTTTTAAGTTCTTCCCACCAGAGGGAAGCTTTTCCATTCCGATTGAAAGTGGCCACTTGAGCCTTCAAATTCTCTGAAAAATCATGGACTCTGAAATATTTCTTCAGTCCAAGTAGCCAGGCCTCTGCTTCCTCTCCCTTCTTTATCTCACCATCAAAGGAGGGAGGTTTGGAATTTCTGAATTCCTCAAATTTATGACCCATGGAAGTCTTTTTCTTCTTCTATTTTCTTCGAGAATAAGAACTGGTCCTGCTACTGGAAGAGCCTTCGGAATCGCCAGCTTCCTTCTCAGAGGAATCATCTGGCATTGGTCCTTTACCTCTGGGGTGGACCTTCCTTGAGGTGATCCTCTCAGTATGGCCAATGATATGACCATGTTTTTGCATCTCGGGTTCATGCTGCATTTTTTGTTGTAGGTCAAATAAGCTCTGTAGTAAAACTGCATTGATTTCAGTTTGCTTTTCTTGTTCTTTCATCATCCTTTCATTGTCGGCCTTGCAGCTTTAAAATTAGACCATGAGACTCCTCAGAGTCTCATCTAGATCTGGAGGGGTCACTATTGCTCTTCTTTCATCAGTCTCTTCGTCTATATTGTGGGAGCCTTCTCCCATCTCTTGGTGAGTCACCATTTTTTGCGTCTGCAAATTCCCGCGGCTGATCGTCCGCTGGGGTGAAAAGACAAACGCTGGTTGTTAGTCAATATTTATATTTATTTATACCCAGTACATAATTCATATTTTCACATGTATACCTATATAACATGGGTTTTTCATTTGGGTCTTAATCCTTATCTATCCAACCATCTCAATTGCAAGAGACTCTACTTACTTTAGTAGGTAGCCATCGTAACACTAAAACAAGACAACACAATTCATGTCCCTTGTATGGCTTGTGCAACTTTATGGCACAATTTATTCCACCTTTGTCATTTGCACTCAGATATTATCAATGATAATGATCAGTGCATCCCTACTCCTAGAAGAGCAGTTATTATTTTAACAGAGGGGTTATAGAAAAAATTTCCCAGATTACAGTTTCATTCTGCAATCCTTCTTCTTAAGGAAAAAACACGGATAACAATATCTTCTTACGCGGCTCATGCTTGAGCCCAAGTAGGCCAAGTGTTGAAACCATGCTTTGATACCAATTTGTAACACACCCACTACCATAATCAATTTTTTTCGTTGCTTTCTACAGAATTAGAGCCCCTGAAATATCTACGGAGGCTTAGCATAAGCTAGCTCTTTTTCTGTCTACTCCCATGTGATTGTGGGTCATGATCACAGGTCAAATAACCATGGTGCCTCTTAGTAATTATTGAATCGATGCTACATAAATTTTGAATCATTCGACTTTGTAATCGTTGAACCCCGACAGGGCTAGCGACTGGCCAATAGGGATGAATCCCAATAGGGTTAGCGAATGGCCAATAGGAATGGGCCCTGTCACGCAGTTGAGTGGAGTATAGGTGGCAAGAGGGAAGCATGACACGGTGGGTGACGTGACAGGAGACAGGTCCCACTTCACATGCCACACTATTTTGGACCCCCCTCCACCCCCCCCCTATTAAAGGTAGAATGGCAAGGGGGGTCCAGAATTCGCCTGAGCACCATTGATCAAGGCGAATAAATCTTGACAGTTCAAGAGTTGCGCATTCGATTCTAGACCACCCCCTCACCGCTAAAGGAAAAACAACAAGGGGGATTCGTAATGAAGCCTTAGAAGTAGATTTGGGCGAGTGGACTCTGGCTGTCCAGATCTGCTCGCCACTTACCCTAAGGCGCATTCGCGCCCTAGCTTAAAGTCGACATCTCTTCCTCACATCTGACGATCGTTATAGACCCTGAGATCCTCTGAAATAATCTCATCCATTCATCGGAACTTATCATCATGAGAGTCTGAACTCTCGACCACGGGACTCTCGAATCCTCGATCCCCGGTTTCCCGATGTGGTTAATCTCTTGACACGTAGCCTCCTTAAATCGGAAGGTCCAGATCTGTCTCGGGGTTTCCGCCATGGAAAGTCTCGATCTCTCATCACCAGAACTTATGAGTTCGCGATTCCCGATTTCCTGAAATGGGAAATCTCACGAAACGTGGCCTCCTTAAATTGGACGGTCTTGATCTATCTCGGGGTTTCCACCATGGAAAGTCCCGATCTCTCATCACTTGAACTCCCGAGTTCGCAATTCTCGATTTCCTGAAATGTAAAATCTCACGACACATGGCCTCCTTAAATCGGACGATCTAGATCTATTTTGGGGATTTCGCCCCTATTCACTGGGGGTTTAACCCTCGGGTATCTCTTGACAGATCCAATGACTGTCTGGTTTTCCAGATGAGATCTAACGGCTCAGACAGGTTCCTAACTTGTGTGCTCTCCCAGGACTCCCTGGATGTGGAAAGATCAATGGTCCACATGCTCTCATGGACCTTGGGGATCTACGGTCCCGACCTCTTTGCTACCCACGAACACAAAAAAATTCACAAGGGTAAGGCAATTAACATCCTAGTTTCTCCTACCAAATCTTATGGTCATGAGTGACCACAGATTTCTCGACAAAATCTCATCCATCGATCACCACCTATCAAGGTTAAGGCACTTAACTTTCCAGCTTCTTCTTCTTATCTGACAGTCGTGAGTGACCAAATATCTCTTGATGGGATCTTGTCCATTGATTTGATACTTATTAGGGATTTCTTAAGGCCTTGCGCCTTCACATCCTCCTTCCAGGCTCTTGATGGGATTTTCAAGAAGGGTGTCTCTATGGGGAGGTTTACCCATGGTACTATCTGAGGCAGATAAGGGTATCGCTCTCCCGAGAACCAGACGTGAAGTCTGAATTAGATCAGTACGCATATAAATAACGATTTATGAGAACATAATCCATACGTAGTCTTTCCATATAAACATACAACTACCAGTACTGATCAAGACACCATACAAACATTCTTATAATGAAATCATTCACAATTTCACAGCTTATGATCATAAATGTTAGAATACATGTATTTCAACATGCCAAAGGAAAAACACTTATCAGAAAGTAACACCATGGTTTATGAAACTACTTAGAGGGGTTCTTGTTTCCACCCAAACGTAGGCTCAATGACTCCTAGTGGATTTACCACTAGCAACCCCCGAGCTGAGACCACGATGTCGTGAGACTGCGTCTTTGTTTTCCAGTGACCAGGAGCGAAGGTTACTCTCCTTCCTCTCTGCTATCACTCACTCTGCATATCGCCAAAGTTCTCTTTCTCCCCTCGCGTCTACCCTCAATCGCTTCTCCCCCACGCCTTATCCTCTTGCGAGGTTGTGTGTGGCACGATTTCCCTCGCGCTGGTCAGGCCTGATGGCTCTATGGATGGGCGGTTCACCTCGCCATCCCTCATTAATTTCCGAGGAGCCATCTACCTACCAGCCTGCGAGACATTTAATTCGGGGCCAAGAAGCCACTTTTGGTTCTCTGAGCTAGTGAAGTCCAAATACGGTATTGATTTTTGGTGGAAGTTAACACCACCTTTCTAGGTGCCTTCCACTACCTTTCTGCAACCATCATGGTCTCTTTTTCAGCCTATCCCCTCTCAGCAGTCCTGCAATATAAATTCATAATATTATTCATATTCATCGACCTTTTCCACAAGGTCCATTCACATTACATATTCACATTTCTGAGTTTGCCATAGTTCTTGGCCAGTCCAGTTATTTTTACAAACCGGGGGAAAAAGGGTGTTACAATAACTTCCCCATGCCTTTCATTGATCAGATTCTCGATGAGTGTGTAGGAAGCGAGATATTTTCTTTTATGGATGGATTTTTAGGCTATAACCAAATCCAGATCAAACCTTAGGATCAACACTAGATGACATTTATATGTCCTTGGGGTACTTTTTGATACCGGAAAATGCCTTTCGGCCTTAAAAATGACGGAGCAACCTTCCAACATGCCATGACTTTTACCTTCCCCGATATCAAGCATATAGTCGAAGCCTACCTAGATGATCTTGCTGCTCACTCTCACAAGAGAGTGGATCATGTTATACACCTTCGGCTAGTTTTTGAGAGATGTTGTTCCTATAAAATTCGGTTAAACCCTCATAAATTCATCTTTTGTGTTAAGTCTGGTCATCTCTTAGGATTTTTAGTTTTCGAGACTGGGATCATGGTAGATCCTCTTAAGGTTGAGGCAATACTTTAGTTTCCTTCCCCGCGCACGATTAGACAACTTCAAGGTTTACAAGGGAAAGCCAACTTTCTACGTCGGTTTATAGTGAACTATGCCAATATCACTAAGGGTTGCATGCACCTTTTGAATAAATACACCCCTTTTATCTGGGATGAGCGAGCCCAGGTGTCTTTCAACGCTTTGAATAAATCCTTGGTGTCAACCCCTCTATTGAAATCTCCTGATTACAATAGAGATTACTTGATGTATATCGTCGAGTCTGCAGAGACGATTGGCATGGTTCTAGTTCAGCAGGATAATGAGGTCCAAGAGCACGTCATCTATTATCTTAGTCAAAATCTAGTTGGTCCTAAGCTTAATTACTCTCACATTGAAAATCTATCTTTGGCTTCCGTTCACGCATTCCAACATTTACGTCACTATATATTACTTTGAAAAACTACAATGGTTGTTGATGTCAATCCATTTCAATACGTCCTTAATAGACGTATCATCGAAGGGAAATATAATAAATGGATTGTTATCTTACAAGAATTTGATCTCGACTTTGCTTCGGCCACATCAAAGAAATAGCTAGTCTTTGCAGAGTTAATATCCGATTTTCCACGATTAGACGAGGACGTTATTCATGTTTATTCGTTTGCGGAGACATTGTGTTATATCTTAAAACCTTGAAGTTCTCTCAACATCTCTCACGAGATGATCGACGACGTGTTAGATACCAAGCTAAAAAGTTGTTGGAAGATTGGTTGTTGCCATTGATGTCAACCGTAGTCATGGGTTTTGGACCGCAAGATTGATAAAGGTATTTGGACATGAAGGACAATGCACATGCATATACAAAACCCATGAATGGATAGTATACATCATGTTATTTCTGGTGGTATGTGGCACGTCACATGGATCCTCATGGTTGAGGAGAAATGAATTTTTGAAGATGACAAAGTGAATTGAAGAAGGAAGTACATGTAGGCCCTGAAGATAATTAAAGAAAAGAATTACAAAATAAGAAAGAATCAGGTCGATCCTAATGTTAAAAGGAAGTGACATAAATGGTATAAATAAACATCATTATACATTCATTTGATACAAGTCTAATTTCAGAGGAAACAAGAAGAAAAGAAGGCCAGATTTCAAGGGAGGATGAAGTCTTTTGGTGATGTGTTCTAAGGTATGTTATTTTCAGGTCATCTTACCATTTTTGCTATATCATTTTTTCTATAAATATTCATATGGCGACATCACTATGGTATTGAAAAGACATATCAAGGTACCTCTCGTAAAAATTTCAGCTTTTGATTCGCTACAATTATGGAGATACACTCTATGGAAGATAGGGTTTGTGACCAGTCGCGAAGCTAGTCAATAAACAAGTGTTCCGGGTAAAACAATCACAACTTATTTATAAAAAATCCAAATATAGTGGGACCACTTCCATTGGAAATATTATNTATGGCGACATCACTATGGTATTGAAAAGACATATCAAGGTACCTCTCGTAAAAATTTCAGCTTTTGATTCGCTACAATTATGGAGATACACTCTATGGAAGATAGGGTTTGTGACCAGTCGCGAAGCTAGTCAATAAACAAGTGTTCCAGGTAAAACAATCACAACTTATTTATAAAAAATCCAAATATAGTGGGACCACTTCCATTGGAAATATTATAGACTGGAGTTTCTTGTGTGTGAGTTTCGGAATCTGATATTAAATATTGAGCGCGGGGCATGCTGTACAAGTTGGCTCTTTTGAATAGACCAGAATTGAATAAAGTCTACCATTCTTTCTATAACCTCTTTTTAGGGAGGATTCAAGGAGTTAAAATTGGAGGAGTTTCAGAGAATACATTGAGTAATATTATCTATAGGATCAGAGTACTGTGAGAATTGAAGAATTGTAGAAATTGAAGAAGTCTCAGGAAGAATTATCAGGTTCTATGTGATGATTGGTTGATGGTGATGATTTAATGTAAAGTTTTATTATCTCTCATATATTCTTGGGTGGAAGGAAGGGGCAAGGATGGAGAGTTCAGATCTCTCTTGATATTGGAGGATTGTATCTTCCTCTTGGAGGTTTATCCCTCCCTTTAGATTTGGAAGCTGTAGCTACCTTTGAAAGTCATTACTTCCCTTGAACAAAAACTATTGATTATTTCTCATATATTGTGCATGGTGTATTGTGGTGTATTGGTGTAACTCTTATACTATTGTTCAGCTCTCATTGGATATAATTTATTGGTTTAAATATAATTTGAAAAAGGTTTTTAAATTGTACATGATACTGATTTACCCCCTTTTCAGTATCAACAATTGGTATCAGAGTGGGTTACCTTCAATACATTTTAATCACTGGAAGGAAGATCCTATGCAAAAATGGAAGAAAACATTCCAAATGGGATTCCACCATTTGATGGAAGGAATTTTGAATACTGGAAAAATAGAATGGAAACTTACTTGAAAGCTCTTGGGGCAGATGTTTGGTTCTCAATTGCTTCAGGATACAATGATTTGAAGAAACCAAAGACTACATCTCAAAAGGAAGCAAAAAGGAACAACAAATTGGCAATAGATACCATCCTGGATGGATTGACAGATTCAGTGAAATCCAAGGTGGGATCATGTGCATAAACAAAAGAGCTTTGGGAGAAGCTACAAGACCTTTATGCAAGGGAAGAAGTAGCAGAAGAAGAAGAAGTTGAAGAAGATTACAACATCTCAGATTTCAAAGAAGAAAATAGAGGTCAGTTCTTTTGCTTTAATTGTGAAGGAGTAGGACAAGTTAAATTTGAATGTCCTCATCCAAGGATTGAAAGAGATGACAATGAAGAAGAAGAAAATCATGAAGTAGAAATGATTCAACAAGAAGATGAGAATCTTAAAAAATTGAAGCATGTTGAGATTGAAAATAGCAATCTCAAAGACACACGTAGAAAACTAAGAAGTGAATTGGGTAGTTATGAAAAGACAGTTGTAATCTTAAAGAAACAATTAGAAGAATTTCAGAAACTATGAGAAGAAACCATTTCCTTGAAAACTCTACTCGAATAAGCAAGAACAATAGTAGAATCAAAGAATGTCAAAATGATAAGGAAAGAAGAAGATTGTGAGAAACTTGAACAAGAAGTTGTCTCATTGAGGAAGAGCTTAAGAAACTCTAAAGTGCCTAAATAATTAACACATCTTGGATGCATGGGTGAAACTTCATACAAAGAAGATGAAAATACAAACAAGAAGGTTGAAGAAAGAGCTACACAGACAATTGATGAGAAGTGGACTAGGATATGAGAAAGAAGGAATGATTACAAAAGAGATGAATATCCAAGAAGACCTCGTACCTTTAGGAATCAAAGAATCTTCAATCAGTATGAAGGAAACTACAGAAGAGTAGATCATGAACCCAGATGGACTACATCACAAACAAGGTCACTTACTCCCATGTATCAAAATTTCTTTCTTGGTCATTGTTATACTTGCAAAAATTTTGGACATAAGGCAATTAATTACAGAATCAATGAAAGGAACAAATACACAAGAAACATGAATGGTGTAAACAAAATATATGGAAATAATTGTGGATTTTTCAACATAAGTTATAATTCATTTTACCCGTTGATGGAAAAAAATATGTATGCTACAAATGCAATTATCTTGGTCACAAAGCACGAGATTGCAGATATATGAATGAAGATGTCCCTATGCCAACCATAGTATGAAGAAGGAAAGAGATTCCAAACAATGAAGATTGTCGAATAGCATTGACCACTGAAGAATGTAAATAAGAGGATGAATGGTACATAGATAGTGGATGTTCTTCACACATGACCGAGGATGAAGACAAATTCATCAACTTGAAGAGAAAGGGTGGCGATGTTCCATTTGGAGACGACTTATCTGCCAAAATACTTGGAGAAGGTGTAGTAGAGCTTGGAAGAAAAAATGTAAAAGCAAAGAATGTTCTATTGGTTGAAGACTTGAATCATAATCTACTCAGTGTTAGTAAAATGTGTGATCAAGGATACACTCTTACGATTGATTCCCGAAAATGTAAAATCAGAGAAAATAACTCAGGAAGATTGGTTGCAACTGCAACAAGAAGACCAAACAACATATACATCCTAGAAATGAAGAAGAGAGAGAAGACAGAAGCCACACAAAAGGATTATAAGGAAGAAAATATCCCAAATACCAAAAATAAGGATGAAGTATTATTGAGTGCCACATGTTCAGGGGGAGCAACCCCAAAGAAGAGAGTTACATTTTTCCATTAAACTCAGGGGGAGCAGCCCTAACCTTTGCCATTGATGTCAAAAGGGGAGAGAAATTGGGATCGTGATGATAGGGGGAGCATGAGTGTTGCCATCAATGACAAAGGGGGGAGATTGTTGGAAGATTGGTTGTTTTCATTGATGTCAACCCTAGTCATGGGTTTTGGACTGCAAGATTGTTAAAGGTATTTGGACATGAAGGAAAATGCACATGCATATAAAACACCCATGGATGGATAGTATACATCATGTTGTTTCCAGTGGTATGTGGAATGTCACGTGGATCCTCATGGTTGAGGAGAAATGAATTTTTGAGGATGACAAAGTGAATTGAAGAAGGAAGTACATGTAGGCCCTGAAGATAATTAAAGAAAATAATTACAAAATAATAAAGTGTCAGGTCGGCCTTAATGTTAAAAGGTAGTGACATAAATGGTATAAATAAACATCATTATACATTCATTTGATACAAGTCTAATTTTAGAGGAAACAAGAAGAAAAGAAGGCCGGATTTCAAGGAAGGATGAAGTCTTTTGGTGATGTGTTCTAAGGTATGTTATTTTCAGGTCATCTTACCATTTTTGCTATAAATTTTTTTCTTGAACGATTCAGATGGTGAAATCGCTATGTTATTGATAAGACATATCAAGGTACCTCTGGTCAAAATTTCATCTCTTGATTTGCTACAATTATGGAGATACGTGCCGTGGAAGATAAGGTTTGTGACCAGTCCTGAAGCTAGTCAATAAACATGTGTTCCAGGTAAAACAATCATAACTTCTTCAAAAATAATCCAAATGAAGTGGGACTAATTCCATTTTAAATAGTATGGATTTTGGTTTCTTGTGTGCGAGTTTCATAATCAGATGTTAAATATTGAGTGTGGGGCATGCTGTACAAGTTGGGTCTTCTAAATAGACCAGAATTGAATAAAGTCTACCATTCTTTCTATAACCTCTTTTTGGGGAGGATTCGAGTGAAAATTGGAGGATTTTTAGAGAATAAATTGAGTAATATTATCTACAGGATCAGAGTACTCCAAGAATTGTAGAAATTGAAGAAGTCTCAGGAAGCATTATCAGGTTATATGTGATGATTGGTTGATGGTGATGATTTAATGTAAAGTTTTATCATCTCTCATATATTCTCGGGTGGAAGGAGGGGGCAAGGATGGAGAGTTCAAATCTCTCTTGATATTGGAGGATTGTATCCTCCTCTTGGAGGTTTATCCCTCCCTTTACATTTGGAAGCTGTAGCTACCTTTGGAAGTCATTACTTCCCTTGAACAAAAACTATTGATTATTTCTCATATATTGTGCATGGTGTATTGTGGTGTATTGGTGTAACTCTTATACTATTGTTCATTTCTCATTGGATATAATTGAAT
>JASDQU010735588.1:167701-195211 GCA_032191745.1 Picea mariana | reverse complement strand
TCACTTGCAAACAAGTTAGCACTGATTGAAGAGTTGTTTTGTTCAATATCACTGTGTTGTCTTCAGTGGTGTTTATTAGAGTGTTCAGTAACTCTAATAATTCGAGACTTCGAACCATTTTCAAAACACTAAAAGAGGTATCCTTGTGCAGGTAGATCCTTATTACAATTTGACTCTTCAGAAGAAGGTTTATTTGCAACTCGCTCACTTGAATCGTTCACTTGAACTTCACGCTTGCTTGCTATTCACGCTCACTTAAACTTGCCTTGCTTGAACCGCTCGTTTGAACTTCACGTTCGCTTGATTTTGTTTCATGCTCGCTTGAACTCTTCTTTCTTTCTTGCTTCCAAGAAGTTGAGGATGTCGGTTACCACCGAAAATGCATCCCAAAGTATTACAATAATTTGAGTTTCAAGTACTCATCCTTGTCAATTATGACTCAAAATGACTCTAGGTTGTCGGGCTCAGCCGAAAATGCACCTTATGACAAATTCAATTCAACTCAACTTGATTTTAAAAAGACAAGTAAACATACAAAAGGACAATTTGCAAGTTACAATAAATCTTGATTCTAAAGTTGAATTACTCTTGAATGTGTTGTCGATACTTTTGAGTCTAGTTCTCCTTTGCTTACGAGCTTGACTTATTCATTTCTTTAGTATTCTTTGTTGATGCTTGATTTGCATTACTTTTKCTTGAATGCATGTTCATGAGTAACATTGTGTTTGGGCTTATKTGTGTTGCAAAAATTGTAAGTTTGTTTATGTCAAAACTAGACAGTAAACTTACCCGTAAGACAAAAATGAAAATTTCACCACAACACACTACTCAAGGTGTACCTAAGATCCCCTTATTCAATTTTAGGCGGATCTAGGATAAAAAGCAAAARAGTTCAATTTTATTACAGTCATTACAACTTGCTCTTTTAACATTGAAGAGTGATTTTTACARAGTTTAAGCAAAAGCTAAAACAATATGGAAATACAATCAACTCCATACCAAGTTGAATACACTTGACAACTATRCTTTCAACTAAGTTTCATTTCTCATCATTCTACAAATTACCATGCAATATATGCTAGTAACCTTTTCTAATTTACAAAGTTTCTCATTTTTCACKAAAAGTCTMCAAACTCCCTTTAAAAATATTATGAAATCCACTTATCACTCCAATTTTTTTCTTTTACAAAATAAGAAAGGCCTTTTACATTAACATAAAGTATTACTTTATGTTAAAACGGAATACTTCCAAACCTTAAGTAGCTCTATGTCACTCTAAAAGTGTTTCAAAAATGAATGCATAAAAAATTGTGCATAAATTTGTTTTACATGTTTTTTTTTTTTTTCATGGAATGAATACCTCTACCAAGGAAATTATCCATTCGACCTTAAACTTTCATTCGGCCCTACGTAGAGAGATACACGTGCTTGAAAACTCTAAGATGTTTAATTAAACCCGCGTAATTGGTTTGTAGGTCATAAGCAACAAACATCATCTTTTTCGGATCCTTCCTGCTTTCATGCCAATAATTTAGAACGTTTTCCACAAATGGACTGTCATGCAAAAAACCAGAGAACAAAATTGCTCAATGAATATCCACCAGATTTTTAATACGGTAGCAGTCAACGAACATGATTTCCACCTCTAATTTCACTGAATTGTTCATCATGCAAAAATGAGGGCGATATGTCTTTGCATTATCTGTCCATGAGCTACTGTTGTGCTTGCTGGCAGCGTTTTGGTGACACAAATTTTGGATCTATACTTGGTGCATTGGCATGTGACTTTCTCCTTCGGGGATGCCACAGATCCTCCTAGGAAATCTGGTGCAGAATTGAGGATGCAAACTTCACATCGGTTGAAAGCAACATGTCAAGCCATGGAGTGTTTGGTGGAGAAAGAGTTCGTGAATGCGATTGGAGTCAGCAATTTCAGTATACAACAGATAGAGGAATTTCTCACCTTTGCCAAGATAGTTCCTGCTGTTAATCATGTGGAGTTGCATCCTTTTTGGCATCAAGATGATCTTGTAAAATTTTTCCATGGAGAAGAGGATTCACATCGGTTGCAATCCTTCGGAAGCTATAGTTTATTATTGTGAATTCTTGAGAAACATACACGGGTGGATAAAAATGTTTGTTCAAATTCTAATAGATGAATATACAACTAGATTTTTAACAGAACAGTAACGTCATAGCAAGAACATAGTAGAAGTGATTCAATTGACTATTTACTCTACACACAATGTCAACATTTCCATTAAACACCAGCTTCGATGTCGTCGTCGATCTCTTGAACTGCTTGTAGAGGTCCAGCTTCAGATATATAGGAGTACCCACTGTCTATCAGGGGATATTGTGGCTCAAGTGAGTTTTTTTTTTTTCAATCTTCTTCAGATAATGACCAGTTGAAGATATCAAAATTTGTATTGATTCTCTCAGGTCTTAAGCTGCGAGGTAACACACTTGTGCCTCGTTGTAATCCCCACCGTAAAATTACCTGCTCCGGGGTCTTGTGGAAACTGCTGCAATGTTTGCTACTACATATGATTTAAGCATTGGTGCATGAACAGACCTGCACCTTCTGAATGCAATTCAAGGTGTCTCACATTCATCCTCTCTACTTGACCCACACATTACTCAATGGATTGCTTGCAGGAACACCCAAAGGTGTATGAGCTGATACATGAATACCCTTTGCTTGACAAAATCGCAAAACACAACCAAAGCGGTTATGAACCTTCGGGCTTTCAACTTTGACTTTTTTGCCGACGAAGAAGCTCAATCGATCTTGGTTACGACCTAGGGTTTTCACACTGATTTTTCTTTGAGAACAGAACCTGCAACTCCACCAATATAAAAAATGCAGGCCAAACCCTACGTCCATCTGACCAGAGATCGCGTAACTGCCAGATCCAGATATGAAGTGTTCTTAAAATTGGCAAAGAGGTCGAGGGTGCTTAGATAGTTTTAGAGAGGGTGGAAGCATGCTATTCTTGGCTACTGAAATGTCCACTGTTGATTACTTGACCAAATCAGCAGAAAAGGAAGCCCAAGGTCATAACTCAACCAGTTCATCATAGATCAAGGGCAAGTTAAAAAACTCAGATCAATATGAGAGATCGATCACCTTGTATATATTTGGTTGGATCGATAGTTTTCTTACAGATCATAAACTGAAAATATCAATTTTCTTACAGACCATACGATCCATTCTATATTAGAAATTGACCAGGTTGCAAGGTTCTTGTCTAAATTGCGATGAAGCATTTATGCAAACACATTTGCATCTTAAATTAAAAATTGAAAGAGTGATGATCTTACTATTGCGCCTCCAAAGGGATGTATAGATCTCAAACAAATTCGCCTTTCGCAGATCCGCATGTAGTTGTTGCAGTGAAACCGTGTTTTTCAAAAATCGCCATGTATTTTTCTTTCCTTCTTTCGCTCCATGCTCCAGCTAAGAACTATAAAGCTCTGATATTATCAACCGCTCTTCACCAACACCATATAATCCTGAGGTCGAGAGTTCGAGCCTCTCTCACCCCACCATTTCTTTACCATGGCTCTGATACCAATTGATAAAACATAAACAAGAATAACAACATGGCGGAAAAGGCTCACTAACCAACACTTAATGTATTCACTCCAATGTTACATATTTATAATACAATGGGTGATGCCACCTCGTAGAGAGATTTGTTCTAGATCCTAAAATCATGCATGATGACTAGGCTAGGCAATCTTAACTAACTCATTAGTCATCACTTGAGGATATATTAATAATATCCTAAATGAATAATACAAATATAGGTGACAATTTAGACTTAGTGATTGGTAAAGGTAAGCCATAGGCCCTAGAATATATTTACAGGCCCCAGAATATGATAAAGGTGGTTACAACCACCCAGTTTGAGAAGTCGGCCCTGCCAGTGAAAAGACACTTCACACATGCCAGATTTGTATAAATAAGGAGGCTACCGCCTCACTTAGACACACACCTCACTTGCTCATCGAGAGACAAGTTTCAGAATTGCAGTTGGAGAAGAGAGAGAGAGAGAGGCGCATCTTTTGGGAGAGGATCTTTTGTATTAGCTTGAGTTGTCTCTTGGCATTGTATTGGCTACCTATAATAAGGAAGTTTTGTTGGGTTTTCTTTCCCTAGAGGGTTTCCCAAGATAAATGATGTGTCTCTTGTGATTGTGTATTTCTCAGTGATCTTGTGTTATGCTATTGTTATCTATTGAAATGCAAAGAACTATAATAATGGCTTAAACATTAACAAATGATACATCATCTCAATATAGGGTTTTCTCAAATGCCTTACAAACCGAACTCCATGAAAAATATGACCTTAGACCAAGGACAAATGTAAATACAACCAAAACAAATAATCAAGGTCATCTATATAAAATACAAAATAAATATAAACGAAAGGAAGCCACAATTTCAAAACAAATATTTGATCAACAAGATGCTAAAAAAACATAAGCAGAACATAAAGAAACAAAAAAAAAAAGTAGTTCTTTCAATATGGAAAATGAATTAAACAATATCAGAATTCTTATTCCTTTGCTAGAGACCGCAAAAAATCATGTTTATCGAAAACAAGTGATGGAAATGATTGATTGTTCTATTGCAACAACCCAACCTGATACATTTAATCTGCAAGACAGAAGACCCACTATAATGTTTGGTCCCCATATCGAGGAAAGAGGCGAAATAGTGGCACCATATAGGCATCTATTACACAGTTGTATGCTATATTCAAGGGCTTCTCACAATTTAATGTCCAAAATGGTTATGGAGAAGTTAGGTCTACAAATCAAAAGACCATGTCATAACTTGTATTCTTTTGATGCAAAAAAGGTTAGATGTTTGGGAATGATTAAAGATCTTGTAGTGCACTTAGCCCAAATTCTTGTAAAAATTGTTTTGATAGATGTAGTTTTGACAAATGTGCYAGTAAACTATGGAATGTTTTTATCTAGATCTTGGGCAAGTAAATTAGGCGGTCCATTACAAATGGACATGGCATATGCCATAATCCCAGTCTTTAGTGGAGAAACCAAGAGACTATATAGGGAAACCAAACTTGCTTACACAGTCAGTGACCCCAATCGTCCAAATAATTATTTTGTCTATTCAAAAGATCAAGACTCGGGTTGTTTCATTTTATCTGTAAATGATGAATAAAGACTGTACAAAAATTGTAAATACTCCTTTGAGTGAAAATAAAGAACTCGAAGAAAGGATGTGGAAAATTGTAAATACACAGTCAATGACCCCAATCATCCAAATAATTATTTTGTATATTCAAAAGATCATGACTCATGTTGTTTCATTTTAAATTATGAATCAAGACTATGTACAAAAATTGTAAATACTCCTTTGAGTGAAAATAGAGAACTTGAAGAAGAGATTTGGAAAATGTATTTTCATGGAGCTTCCTCTTGGGAAGATGTTAGAGCAGGTATACTCCTAATTTCACCTTCTGGGAAGATATTTCTTTTTTCTTTTAGACTACAATTTGAAACAAATTCCACCAATAATGTTTGTGAATATGAAGCTTTAGTATTAGGCTTAGAAACAACCAAAAAAACAAAAATTGCAAACATCATAATCTATGGTGATGTAGAATTAATTGTTAAGCAAATAAAGAAGATATATCAAGCCGAACACCCTAGGATGAGATTTTATAGGAATTTTGCTTGGGATTTAATTGAAAACTTCTTTTTAACCTTCAATATCCATGCAATACCAAAGACATGAAAATCAGCAAGTTAATTCTTTAGCAGTAGCGACAAGCACTTTCAGACCCCTTGAAGTTCAAAATATTAAGTATGAAGAGAATTTAAAGTTTCTAAGTATTTAAGTCTTATGAAGTTAGCATAGATTTCAAAAATGGATTTTAATAAAAAAATAATAAATGACGGTTTGCTTATAAAGGTCTTTCAACCCCTCTCTTGATGCCATTAAAAGTCAAAGGAACTATTCGATGAAAGAAAGGTTAACAATTTTATTTGTCCAAACGACAATGAAAATTACATCAATGATGATATGGCCAATCAATTCTAGAGGCAAGTATAATAGAAAATTAAAACACTTTTCGCGAGAAGCAATTCAAAATTAAGGACTTGCAATTAACAATTGATGATTATAAATTCATATCCAAATTCGATGATACAACTATGTATCAAGAGATGTTGACATAATACTAGGTTCACTTTGGATGGAAACACTGGGTAGCTTCATTTTAAACATGGAGAAAGAGTTTTTATCATTCTCCTCTAAAAAGAATAACATAACATTGCAAGGCTTTATGATGAAGTCATGCTCAAAAGCTCTCTCATTATAAGACTATAAAGATATCTCAAAGGTGATCTTTTAGGATAATTAGAAATCGATACAAAAAATGCAATAAGAATTTGACAAGGTTGTCATTGATAAAGACAATGAAATTTCTCATATTAAGAATCATAATCAAAACTTGATTGCATAGATTAAGAAGATAAAAAATAAAAAGAAGTCACAACAAGAAATGTTGGAGCAACTTACCAACAAGAAATCCATGATCAATAAAGAAACAATGACCAACCTCATTGAAATATAAAAATCATCAAGTAAAAGTCCAAACCTTGAAGAAATGAACCAATATAGATCCAATCAACATCAAAAATAGAAAAGATGCTTATATTGAAGCCTTATCCACAACAAAATTACCATAAGTATCAAGGTTTCATAAACAAGATACAAGGATACCTTATTGTCATCATAATTATAATAGTCATTGTATTATTCAACAAGCTAACCAAAAACAATCAATATGAGAAGCTAAGTGACAAGCCTACCATAATGAAGAGAAGTTCAAGCGTGAAATCTTATCATTTCCAAAATCACAAAAGTGGTCACCATACAGTTCTGCAAAAATTAAATTAGGGTGGTCTAACACTTTTACAATAAGACAATTTTGCTCTGCATTCCATATCTCATATCATCTCATTTCGTCAACCATCACAACTTCAAGAACAGAGAATCATGAGAAGGCATTACAAACCAAACATAAACTTTTTTCTTGAAAATGCTTTGAGAATAAAACATTTGAAGGGATAGGCAATGTAATAAACATAATATATAAATAAATATCAATAAAATAATAATAAACAATGACAATAAATAAACATAATATATAAATAAATATCGATAAAATAATAATAAACAATGACAATAAATGAAGTGACACATTTTAACTATTGGACATGTCTTACTAAAGGGATATGACCTATCAAGGGACATATGACCTATCAACCATTGTGACTAGTCAATGCTATAAGTACACTGTAACATGACATTGTTAATCATCATCTCACATATTTTCATAATCGATATAATATTGTAATCAATATGGACTCTTTTATGTTATCCTATTTATTTTTTATATTCAATTTATGAACCAAGTTGTTTATGTCATCTTCAAGAACTGAAATTTGTTCATTTCATCTGAAAAACCAATGTTGATGTTAGTGGATGTTAACAACCATCATCATCATCATGTTATTCACCAATATAAAATCCTACAGCCATGGATGTCTTCTCGAACCCTATGGATGCGTTGCATATGAAGCAATTCTACTTAGTGTTCCCATCCTTTCTCTTTAATCAGTGCTAAAAAAAATATTTTATGAGCCAATATATGAATTAAATTCCCTTAAAAACCTAAATCTCTTCATAGACGAATGAACGGATTAATTGTCAAGAGCATTTCCTTCATTCTTCCCCACTCAGAATGTAAATTACATGCCTCTGTTTAGTCACAAAGCCGGAATCCCGTAGGATATAAATAACTGACCATATCATTACAAGCTACCTACTATTCGTCCTCCTATTCATTCCACAAAATGAAGGGCATGTCCTGACAAAAGAAATCAGTTCCTTGGTCCACAATATATAGCAGTTCATGACATTATCGACATCCAATTGCTTTTCAGAAAACTTTCACAATCATGCAGAGGTTGCCTACCTATTTCACTTTATAGGATATTTGACTTCACATACATTCTAGACAGTAGCGGCCATTTCAGGACTGATAAGAAAGTTTGAGACGTCTACTGTTGCAGAAATTTGTAAATCCTTGTATCATTCAAAGAAAGTAGGTTTTTCTCTATTTGGCAAATTCAAGGCTCTGATTGACTAAAAACAACGGTAATAAAGACATGGAAATTGCATTTCGTCTTATACATTAGGATTAATGGAGCAATTGGCTATCATTAACGCTACTGAAGAGAAACAACTACAACAAAGCCAATTTATGGAAATATTATTTCACCTACTATATACTTGCATTCTATTCTATTCATATTTTTTGGCATATAACAAATATAGAGAGGATAGCTCTACCTGCTTGTATTCTGCCAACTTGCATTATTCAGATATCTTGTACATAGGAAACATTATTACCCAAAGTTACCGTCTGTGATAACTGTCTTTATATATGCAAACAACAAATAGACACTTGATTGTGTAATAGGACAGCATTCTTTACAAATAGACACTTGATTATTTAATAGGACAGCATTCTTTACAAGCACTGGAGAATCCATGCAACATAAAGCTTTTACCAAAGCTCCATCTTGCAGTACATAGAAGAAAATAAATCTGTAGGAAAACAATATAAATGAGCCCTCACTATTCCAAATAACAGACTAAAAGAATTAGTATTGATGTGTTCCAGGTAAAAAATATGAAAACAGATTTCTGGATTACACAAAATATTAGGTAAAATCACCCACCCTCAGAAGACAAAGGCAGAAAATAATAATATACACAGGCCATCTACCGAACATATCGAGAGATGCAAACTGAGCATTGAGATTGGTTTCCATGACACAATTTTTCTCAAAAATAGAGGTCATGCCATCAATAATGAATGGTAAACATAATGCAGAGCTTGAACTTTGTGAGTGAGCATGTATTATGTTCCCAATGGAGCTCTATCATCAGGGCCTGCAAGCATAATCTGAAATCACGATGGCAATGTCAAAAACAAAGAAAGAAATATTAATAAATGTGCCACATCATGCACTATAGCTAGATATAAACCTTCTACTTAAAATCAGTAAATTTCTTGCACTTAAATGTATCATATAATAAGCACTTTATGATGAAGAACATTACATTGCAGTCAAAAGCAAATCTTCTTGCAAGCATTATTGCAGCATTTCGTTCTCTTTCTGACTCAAAAACCAATAAGAATGAGAGTCCTTTTTTTGCCTGCCAAAATAATCCCTGAGCAGCTGCATTTCCACCACCTCGAGCTCCACAAAGCTAGAAATTTCCAACATGAATTAGAATGAAAGAAATCCAAATTTAAACAAGAAAATGAAAAACATTATGGTGCTTACCATGCAGCAATACAACAGGTTTACTGAAAACAGGCTAGCTAGTCCAACTATACATTTGCAATGGTTTCTATCATCGCTATTCCTGGCTGTGGAACCAATTGTAGCATAAAGAAAAACTAACAAAGGCAGGGCAGTTGTGACTAAAAAGAATACATATCATTTATTTTAAGGAAAAGAAGAGAAATTTCTTGAGCTTAAAGTTTTTCTGCATTTCCAGTGCATGCTACTGCACTGAATTATGATGCCTGTATTAGAAATCTAAATGGCTAATGTTGTTTGGAACTTGACACTGAAAAGGCATAAATAAAAATATATTCTCATTAGTATGAAAGTAAAACTATCCAGTACAGCCTTTTGCTCTCTCTAGAAGTGATTCTCAGGACATAACACCACTTTCAAACATCGCCAGTGCCCATATTACTCACAGATAGAATTCATGGAAACACACGTATAACATGCAATTTGATACAGTCAAATTAGTAGCAGTGCAAAGATGCAGTCAAATTAGGAGGAGTGCAAAGATGTTTTCAAATAAAAATTTTATATCAATCTACTGCATCATCTAAGGATACACTATAATTTGTTTTCTTAGCAATTTTGCTAAGAGTTAGAAACCTTCGTACCTCTTTAACAAGTCATTTTTGGAGATAAGATAATTTTATTAATGTCCAACAAATGACCACAAAAGTAGGTCAACGGGACTAAAGGATACATCCAGTGTGAGTACAATGTGGGAGTGCAAAAGCAGCTCCCATGGCATGAGAGAAAGATACAAGAAAAAATAAAACTGAAAGTACAGTCTAGGTAAATATCCGACAAGGCTACGCCCTAGGTCAAGCTAAAACCAAAAATAAAGTGTATATAACAGTATCACAAGTGCGGTGATACAAAGTGAGAGTCTCCAAGGTTGTATAGGGATTGCACGTTGAAAATCAATATATATATATATATATATATATATATATGAAAGACCACAAGAAGGAATTCCAGTGGCAACCTACTTGTGTTTCCTGATTTAATGAGTTGTATTTGATACATGCCTGTGGTCTATTTATATGACAATCATACTGCATATATTACTATAATTGTTTTGCTGAATAAGTCTAGACTCAAAACTTCGAGTAACAAAATTTAAATTTCTTTATGGTAATTAAAATTATCTACAACTTACAGAATGGAAAATGGAACAGCAGCTAACTGCTCCAGAACAAAATACCTGCATTGATGCTGAGTAAGGCTCCTTAGCCTTTGTGCTTCTTCCTTTGCGGAGTTTAATCCTCATTTTTCCAACATGAAAATTGTGGATCGACTGTGTTGAAACATCATCTCCATTTATCTGGATAATAATTACCTGACATAAAAAATTAAAAAAAAAAAGAATAAAAAATCAGAAACTGGACATAAGATTGGAAAGATGCAGGAAATTCAAAACAATAACAGTAAAGAAGATCCATTATTTCTGTGTCTCACAATTAAAAGAGACAAACAGGTCAAGAGGATAATTATAATTTAATCCATTTGCATGCACTAAATCCATAATTTACAGCAACTCAGAGCTAAGGTATCATACATCTTTCATGCCATATATAATTGTATTAATGTAAAACAAATTACCACTAAAGTAGGTCAATGGGACTGTTAGATACAATGATGCCCATACAAAGCAGGAAAACTAAAGCTGCTCCTATATAGAAAGTAAAACTATACAATATATGTGTACAATTGCGGCAATCTCACTTTTTGCATACTTACTTTCTTATGTGGATGTTCATTGTTGTCTCACTTGTTCACATATCAAGGCATGCGATGTAGGAAGATTAACCAAAGAATACAAAAAGTCCATATGACATCACATTGCTTTCTAACATGCTCAAGCAGAGATTTTGAGGCATTCACTGCAAGGGAATTTCAAACTGACCTATCCCCCTTAATACATATCCACAAAAAATGTCCAAACACTGTAAATCAATTAGCTAAACATGCCTTCCACCTTTGTTACCAGAAACAATGTTATAGTAGGGTAGTGTTTCTCCAAGAAACAATCAATAAAAAAAACGTGATGTGTTACCCCCTCGAGGGTGACAACTATCAGATACCCTCACAAGGGTGTCATGTTGCTGCTTGCATAAGATGTCATGCTCATCTTCTCCAGATCTAGACAGAGTTTCTCTTGATCTCCACTAGATGTATGATTGTGCTAGCTCAGCCATGGTATAGCTCACCCTCATCCCTCACTCCTCAGATGACAGATGCACTATGGATGGTACAGTTTGGTTTCAATATGTTTCATTTCTACATTCCATGTATCAATGTTCACTTAAATGTGGTGCTATAACTTCTTAGCTCATCGTAAAGTGGTAAACACCTAACAATATCTGGTAGCACTTCATAACATTACATGGTTTTATTATTTTCCTTGTAGTAGCTTGGGGAACATGTTTTCTGTTAGAAGTGTGTCATTTCTTGGGTTAATCTGTACTACTGGATACTTGGCCTAGATAGTGTTTTCCACATCCTAATCACTGACCATTTTCTATCTTCCCTGTATCATTCATTCCATCCATGTAAAAAATTATACCTTGGTCATGTATGATTTCTCAAAGGCCAAAAGAAAAGGTCAGAATGATGAAAGACTGAATCAATATAGCCAATAAGGCTAAGAGGTGAAGAGCTAAGGTCAAAAGCCATAATATGAAACTTGAGCAATGCCCCTTCACTATGAAGCCAATGTCCCTAGTCCCTAGCTTTTCTATGAATATCTAAATAAAAGGGTCTTGTTCGATAAACTGAACACTTAAAGAAAAAGGCTCAAAGGGGTAGTAAGAAACAATGTCAAGGATAGGTAAGTCAATGCTAAGCTGTCTCTCGAAGACGAGTATGTATAAGAAATCCTAGCTCATGAAAGCTAGAGGAATGAATAAATGAATAAAAATACCTATGCATGTCTAAGACTTTGAAGGTCATCACATGAACTCATTTCCCTTTCCCTTTCATCATTATTATTCATCATTTCCTATCTTTCACCTAGGTACTTAGGAAATATGGGTTGTCCTAGGACTTGATGCAAGTATAAGGGTTAATATTGTTCCCCTTGGAAAGACTTAGGCAAGTATTAAAACTAACCCCAATTTGTTATGTTGTGTTAAGAGATGTCACTGGGGTCTACCATTTAATGCCTTGCTAAGAGACTAGATCCATCACTTCAAGTGGGTATTGTGCATTGGAATATGTGTACCATGCCTTGATATCCGTGACACCGCATTGGGATATGTGTCATTGCATTGGGATCCATGACAATGCATTGAACCATGAAAGGTATGCCATATCATCATACATGCCACATGGAGTGTTAAGGTTTAAGTTATTATTAGGTTTCTTTTCAATTCACTAGATAACCATAGCATAGATAGGATCACTGAGAAATACACAATCATAGGAGACACATCATTTATCCTAGGAAACCCTCATGGGGGAGAAAACCCAGCAAAAACTTCCTTAATATAGATAGCCAATACAATGCCAAGAGATAACTCAAACAAATACAGAAAGTCTTCTCCCAAGAATGCGCCTCTCTCACTTCTTTCTTATCCAACTACAGCTCCGAACTTGTGCTCTGATGAACAAGTGAGTGTGTGAACAAATGAGGCGCTAGCCTCTCTTATTTATACAATCTGGCAGGCACTAAACTGGGGTGTTTTTTCACTGGCAAGGCCGACTTCTCATTCTGGGTGGTTATAACCACTTTAATATATTCTGGGGCTGACTTTTCATTTAGCCTATTACAATTAGGGTTTGACCAATCCGCAAAAGGGGATTTGGTCATTTACAATACCCGACATGATCAATCCACAAAAGGGGATTGATCTAATGAATAATACATCAATAATAAATAGAATACTCTTTGTAGTTACAATAATTCAACACTCCCCCTTAACAAGAAGGGTATTCTACAACAGCATCAGGCGAGAGAGAGGGCAACATCATCAACAGCATCTTGGAACATTGACTGGCATATCTATAAATCATCAGAAGTTTTTCTCATCATCAATATCATCATTCTCAGCAGGAAGCTGGAATGGCATCATCATCCTCATCAGCATGAGGCTAAGGTAACATCATCATCATAATCATCTTCAGCAAGGAGCTGAAGTGGCATCATCATCATCAACTATGTCAACATGGATTAGTATAACACTAATACATCATCATCATCAATAACAGCACAAGGTTGATACAACATCAAAAACAACAATATCACAGCACAGAGGCTGGAGCATCATCAACATCAACACTAGGTTGAGAGTCTTCAGCACGAGGCTAGCATCACGGCACAAAGTTGGCTACACAATATCATCAGCACGAAGGTAGCATCACAGCACGATGCTGGCACATCATCACAGCACGAGGCTGGCATGTCATCAACAATTAAGCTGGCACATCATCACAACAATTAAGCTGGCATCACAACACAACAATTAAGCTGGCAACACCACACAGCAATTAAGCTGGCAACACCACACAACAATTAAGCTGGAAGCACAACAACTAAGCTGGCAACACCACACAACAATTAAGCTGGAAGCACAACAATTAAGCTAGCAACACCACATAACAATTAAGTTGGCAACACCACACAACAATTAAGCTGGAATCACAACACAGCAATTAAGTTGGCAACACCACACAACAATTAAGCTGGAAGCACAACAATTAAGNGGCAACACCACACAACAATTAAGCTGGAATCACAACAACACACTACTCCCCCTTTCGAGGGAGGTCCTTTCGGACTACACCATATCATCAACATTTTCACTGGAGTAGAGTACCAGCCTTCGTTGGAGTAGCACACCAACCTGCACTGGGGTAATATACCAGTCTGCGTTGGAGTAGCATACCAACCTGTGTTGGGGTAGCATACCAGACTGCATTGGAGTACCAACCTGCTCATCTGTGTCAACATATTGGAGTTTTATAGCTCCTCTCTGCATCATATCATGGGTGAAGTGATATCGGATCTCTATGTGCTTCAAATCATCATGGAACATATGGTTCTCTGTCATCTTTATACAACTATGGTTATCACATAGGATCGTGGTTGCTTCCATCTCTAGGTCGAATAGACCAGTCAACAACTTATGAAGCCATATGGCTTCACAACTGGCAGAACACGCAGCAATATATTCTGCTTCCACTGTACTGAGAGCAATGCTTGATTGCTTCCTACTCTGCCATAAGATCATGGTTGATCCCAAACTGAAACAACATCCTGAAGTGCTCTTTCTATCCGAAACACTTCTAGCTCAATCTGAATCGGTGTAACCATTCAGTCTGAAGTCATGATCTCCATTATAACTGAGACCACAATCTAATGTACCCTTAAGGTACCTCATCACATGTTTTGTATCATCAAGATGAATACGTCTGGATACTGACTCAAGGAAAAACATATATCTAGCCTGGTATTCGTCAAATATATCACTGAACCAATAATCTGTCTGTACAGCAACCAATTTTGACAAGGTATCTACCAGGAACTTCAACTTCGTTTCCATGGGTGTGTACATGGATTTGCATTTCAACATGTCAACCCTTTTCATTTTAACTGCATACTTCCCTTGGTTAAGGAAGATTATCTCTGTGCTCTGCCAAACTTCAAGACCTAAGAGATAATGCATTTAGGTCTTCCATCAAACTCTGTGGTGAGCTTCTTCTGCAATCTGTGATGAGTTTTTCTTCATTTTGTCAGGAATACATCATCTACATATAGTAGTAACATCACTGGCTCATCATTCATAACCTTGAGATAAAGGTTAGAATCAACTTTACTCTTGGTAAAGCCCAAGCTCTTCAGGAAACTGTCAATTCTACCATATCAAGCTCTAGGAGCTTGCTTCAACATGTACAGAGCTTCCTTCAACTGGCAAACATGAGTCTTTCTATCTTCAATCCTCAACTCAAAGTTTCTCATTACATTGTACCAATCTGGCACACTTGTTTAGTTGCAACTCAATCTGCACAATCGTGTGCTCGCTCTATGTGATCTCTGCAAAGCACTATCTGTCTCACTACTTGAGAGTATTTCCTCTCCTCTTTCTGCACCTATTCCTTCTGGAACTGGGACTCTACACCTACACCTTCTCTAAAGCTGAGAATGGTTGCTCAATTCTCACTGTGACTGTTGAAATCTAGGAGTAATTCCTCTACTCCATCATGGCAACAACTTCATTTGAAACTGAGAGTGGCTCAATAACTGATACTGAAGGTAGCTCTTCTTCTTTCATGGAGGTAACTCTATCTTTCATCATAGTCATGTTTCCATGACCCAACTGATGTACTGCACCAACTGCCACTCAATTTTAAATATGGGGATTGCTCCCCCTGCATCTCATACTATATATGAATCATAGTTGTTCTGGTTGTCTTCATAAGAACTGGAATTATTTCTTCAATAAGTGTCTTGTCATAGTCTTCTCCCTTTTGCTGGGAGAATCCTCTAGACACACATCAGGCTTTGTACATCTGCAACATGCTTGATCTGTATAGATCAATATTGGAAGTCAATACTGACTTCTCTTCTAGTCTCACGGAAGAATCCATATCCTAGTCTTTCTGACTGGCTTCCTTCTTTGTTATTGAAACAAGGGAATCTTCCCAGGAGATTTCATATCTCCTAGAAGTTTCTGAAGCTACGATCTAGTCTTCTCACGACATCTGTCTCCCAGTGCTGGAAGTTGTCTCTTCATCTGATCCTTTCTGAGATCAGACTTACTCTCGATTTCTTCTGAGTCTATAGGGACTTCATTATCTCTTACAGGGTATACTTGGTATTGAATACCAAGTCTAAATACAGAGTCAGGCTTCAAATGAGATTTTCTTCCCGTTCTAATGTTCGGTCATCTTTGGAGGCTTCTGCTCCTTTCAATCAATCTTCATATGAGATACTATGAATCTCAAGAGATAGCTTCTTCTTCATCTTCTTTGGTACATGAGTGTATATGGTCATGTACATAGTCTGCTTCATGTCTCGTATAATATGTTGCCTTTAGCAACCTTCACTATAGCTTCCTTAGGGTTATCACTTGTGACCTGAAACAAGGTCAACAAGCAAGAATAATACTCTTTTGATAATAGTAGATAAAACAATAGCACGAATAATCATCACAGTAGCTCCTTTAGAGCTATCACTTGTGACCTGTCTGAAGTAAAGATCAAAAGTAAGAAATACAATACGAAATGAGGTCAACACTCTTGTTGTGATCAAACATTCCTCCATGGCAACCTGGAACTAACACAAGAAGTTTCTCCTAGAGGAGATGTTAGTTGTATCAGGCAAATAATTACATTAAGCATTTATCTCAATATGCTCACATGTTACCGAGTATAATGCTTTTCAAGGACTGTTATCTCAACTTTAGTGTTTACTTGTAAAGGGGTAGTCATCAACTTGTCAAGTGTAATTTTGAATCTTATCAACTTAATTAATCAAACCTGGAACCTAGAGCCTTGTCCTCAAGAATGAGGGTGTTTCTTTTCTTCCAAGTCTCCTTCACTCAAAATGACGAGTGCTTTCTTCAACCTGTCTTCTTGTACTATGACAATATGCTATCTTGATAGAAGGTTGGGTTCAAGGATTAACTCTATGATCTCAACTTTTAATCCATCCAATACCTTGACTTTAATTTTGATCAAAGGTTAGTATGATGGTCATAGCTTCAACATGCAATCTAGATCAAAATAATGTCATAACAAATAGATGCATATCAGAATAATCAAACCTGGGTTGCATTATTCCTCTGAATGTGTTGGATCTTGAGATCCTTCTGGATCTATGGCAAGAGATCCCTTCTCCTGCAAATACCCTTTAAAGCTTAACAATTTAAACATATGTGAGTACATACCTTTGATAACATTTGCAGGTAGTGGCACCATCTGGTAGCAGCGGCAATGATCACCAACTCTTAAAAACTTCAAAGGTGACTGTAACTAGTACTACGACTGATACTTCAACTAGTACTACAACTGCAATTGATACTGCAACTGGTTCTGAGACTACAACTGCAACTGCAACTTGGGGTTTTATGAGGAAACCCTAATTTTTCAAACTTCAAATTTTGAAATTCTAATCCAGGGGATAGATGCGCTAAGTTGAGGCGAGTAAGATGGTGCAGTCAGATTTCTGAAAATCCAAATTTTACCCCCTCAAACTTGACCAACGGATTTTTGGACTGGTGCTTCTGGTACTTCTAGCACTTCTGGTACTTTGTGAAAACTAGGGTTTCACTTTCTGGGAGATCTACCCACTGAAAAGGTGTGTTGAAGGTGCCAAAGAATTCCTTGGGTTAGGGCGCACTTTTCTAGATGGTTTTGAGGCTGAAACTTTTCTTCAATAAAAAGCCCTAATTTTCATGTACGACAACAGTGACGTTTTTCTTCTTTTTGTGAAAGATGCTCTCTTCAGCGTACCTCTGATACCATGTCAAGGTTTAAGATATTATTAGGTTTCTTTTCAATTCACTAGATAACCATAGCATAGATAGGATCACTGAGAAATACACAATTACAAGAGACATCATTTATCCTGGGAAACCCTCATGGGGAAGAAAACCCAGAAAAACTTCCTTAATATAGATAGCCAATACAATGCCAAGAGATAACTCAAACAAATACAAAAAGTCCTCTCCCAAGAATGTGCCTCTCTCTCTCTTCTTTCTTCTCCAACTGCAGCTCCAAACTTGTGCTCTGATGAATAAGTGAGTGTGTGAACAAATGAGGCGCTAGCCTCTCTTATTTATACAATCTAGCAGGCACTGAACTGGGGTGTCTTTTCATTGGCAGGGCCGACTTCTCATTCTGGGTGGTTATAAACTTTAATATATTTTGGGGCCGACTTTTCATTTAGCCTATTACAATTAAGGTTTGACCAATCTGCAAAAGGGGATTTGGTCATTTACAATACCCGACATGATCAATCCACAAAACGGGATTGATCTAATGAATAATATATCAATAATAAATAGAATACTCTTTGCAGTTACAATAATTCAACATGGGGCACTCAAATTCATTCTCCTTGCTTAGTTGGACGTTACATTCACACCCTTGCATTATTAGCTCTCCCTGGACCACACATGGAAGAATTTAATGCATTGGGGAGGTTGGTTACAAAGTACAAAGGTAGTTACACATGGCTACTTGGACCTTACGATGATGTGGCACCATTATTTGATCATTACTTGAGGAGCGCTCACCTAGAGGAGACCACATGTTCCTTTCATGTTGACTTATCCACTTGGACGATTCACACTGTTAAGATTTGGGTACCTTGGAAAGTGGTCCCCTTGTGTTTGTGAGTCTCTAAACACAAAGGGGGCGACTATTACCCTTATGCCTTTACTTTATGTTCTAATTTCACTTTGACTTAGTCACATAAGTTTTAAAGTGACAATTAATTCACAAAGTGGGTGAATTAATAGACATAAAGCAAACTATGGAAACTTGAGCAAAGTGGGTTTCCAAGTGAGATTTTTTTAGATTAGATCTCACCCATTGATTAGACATGGTTAGATTGAATCTAGGCCATTGGTCTCTTAGGTTTGGCCAAAGAGAGGCTAAAGGAGGCAAAAGGGTAAGGATGAGGCTTATTCTTCACTTGATCAATTGAGAGACTTGGGTGAGGAGAAGAGGAGTGAAGAGAAGAGAGAGTGAGGGCTTGGAGGCTTGGGCGCACTCTTGAGGAGAGGAGGGCGCACAAGTGTTGGAGGAAGCTCAAGCTTGGAGGTGGCGCACTTGTGAGAGACAAGGGCATAAGGGCTTAAAGTAGGAGCGCAAGCATTAATGGAGGGCGCAAGGCTAAGAGAGGGTGCGCACTAGGAGGGTGTGCATCAAGCTTAGTAGTTGTGCACAAGTGTGTGGGAGCCTTGAGTTGGAGGGTGGCTTGTTGAAGTGTGGGCGCAACCCAAGCACAAAGGGGTTGCTCAAATCTTCAAGCAGGAAAGGAATTTCAAGAGGGCGCAACACATCTTCTAGTAGGCACATATGAGAGAGGGCGCACAAGCACAAAAGGGGCGCCAACTTCAAGGGAACTCTTGGTTTAGCTTGTGAGGAGAAAGCCTATTGTAACAGGTTCCTTTGTTTCTTTTTCTCATTGTAGCTTTTGCTTGAGACAACCATATATACCTCTCTCTCTTACTGGTTTTCCCCATGGGGGTTTTTCCAGGGTCATGTTGACCAAAAACATAATGTGTTCAATTTTCATGTATGCTTAGTTATTATCAGCTGCAAGTAGTTAAAGATCTAGAGGAGTATTGTATGTTTTAAGGTTTATGCATGTGCTAACCTTGGTTACGAAAAACACTTGCAAGGGTACCTTAAAAGAGCATCCAATCATCAGCTTAAAGGAAGATTTGAGGGGAGAATTTTCATACCTGTTTGTTGTCCTAAAACAACAGCAAGGACAGCTTTGAAACCTTAAACTTAGAGCCCAACAAAGGGTCAAAAGACAGACCTGTTGGGCAGCCTTTAGTTCCTCGAAATTTTACATGGTATTAAAGCCAAAGGGCTAAGTTTTGGCTGATTTCTTGGAGCATATAGTGGGCAGAATTCTTTGACTGTTTTGGATAGTTTTGGCCACACCTATGTCTACAGGAGTGAGACTGTTTTCTTTTGCAGTGTTTAGCATCAGTTTGGGCTTCAATGGGCAGTCATGTCAGTGACACAGATGAGGGCGGAGGATAGGCTAGCAGCTACTAGCAACTAGTCCCCTTGGAACACCAGGATTGTATTTGTCTTGGAGGATCTTGAACTATGGGATATAGTTCAAGCTCCAGTGATTCTTCCTCCTGTCACTGCTCCCTTGTTGGTGAAAGAGTTTAGGTAGAGGAACACCAAGGCATAGAGAACTATCTGTGATGCGATGAGAGACCATGTCATACCTCATTTGATTGGTAAGGATTTTTCCTTTGAGATGTGGGACTCATTGTGCAAACTCTACCAGAGTCCTAATTAGAACCGGAAGATGGTTCTGCAGAAGAAGCTTAGGAGCATTATGATGCTCAAGTCAGAGTCGGTGACCTCATACCTCGAGAGGTTTACTCAGACTCGAGATGAGTTGGCGGCAGTTGGTGAGATAGTGGATCCCATGGTTTTGGTGAGGACATCCTTAAATGACTTCTCCAAACCTTGGGAGACTTTTGTGAGAGGCATTGTGGCAAGGGAGGCTATGCCCATTTGGGAGAGACTCTGGGGCGACTTCGTGCATGAGGAGCTAAGATTCAGCTCTGGATTTACAAGCCAGCAACATGTTGCAGAGGGTGAGGAGGATCTTGCTCTTTATGCAAAGGGAAAGAAGAAGACCAGTTAGGGTGCTAGAGAGGGTCCCAAGGAAGAGGCCAAGCCACAATAGAGTGGTAGTGGGAAAGAGAGAGACATGAGCAAAGTGAGATGATTTGCTTGTGGAGAGATGGGGTACTATGTTGGAAAGTGTCCTGAGAAGAAGAAGAAGCAACACAAGGATGGTGCAGCAGCGACAATAGAGGAGCAAGAGTTCACTGCTCAGTTTGAGGAGGAGTGTGCTCTCATAGGTTGTTTGACAGTTGAGACATCATCCAGCAGTTGGTGCGCAGACAGAGTTGAGGAGGTCCCATCATCATCATCATCATCATCATCTACAGCGCTGAGCTAGAGTAACATCATCATCATCATCATCATCTACAGCGCTGAGCTAGAGTAACATCATCATCATCAACAACATGAAGTTGGAACATCAACATCAACAACATGCAGCTGGAATAACATCATCATCATCAACAACATGAAGCCGGAACATCAATATCGTCAACAACATGAAGCTGGAACATCAACATCATCAATAGCATGAAGTTGGAATAACAATATCAAAATCACAAAGCTAGAACATCAACATCTATGCAACAGAATGAGGCAGGTGCATCAACATCTGTGGTGCTCTGATAGACCGTCCTTACTGGACCTTCGGGATCTGCCCAGGAATCATAATATTCCCGAGGACATAAAATCCTAACAAGATGCCACGTGGTACTCTGACACATCGTCCTTACCGGACCTTCAAGATCTACCCAAGAATCATAAGATTCCCTAGGATATAAAATCATAACTGAGCTACCACTACTAACCACAACTAGCATATACATCCATAGGTACTCTGACAGACCGTCCTTACCAGACCTTCGGGATCTGTCCAGGGATGATCAGTCCCCTAGGATATAAAATCCTAACTGAGCTACCCGCTATTGGTCAGGATCCCATAATATCATTAGCATCACTCCTTTCGAGGGAGGTCCTTTCGGACTACACCAAGCTTGTCTCGGAAGTACTCAAGCTTCACACGAGACAGAGGCTTAGTCAACACATTTGCTACCTCCTCATCTATGCCAACATATTGGATCTTTATAGCTCCCTTCTACACCATGTCATAAATGTAGTGATATCAGATCTCTGTGCTTCTTCTTATCCTGAAACATTAGGTTCTCTGTCATCTTTATGCAACTCTGGTTATCACATAGAATCATGGTAGCATCCATCTCTAGATAGAACAGACCTATCAACAACTTTTGAAGCCATATGGCGTCACAACTGTCGGAGCATGCTACAATGTATTCCACTTTTGTTGTACTGAGAGCAATACTGGATTGCTTCCTGCTTTGCCACGTAGTCATGGGTGACCCCAAACTGAAACAATATCCTGAAGTGCTTTTTCTATCTGATTAATGCCAATACAATATAGCCATGAACTAGTTATATCTAGTAAAGTAAACCAACAAGAAAGAATGCCAGATAACAGGTACTTATCTTTTCTGCTCAGATAAGCACTCTAGAACTATCATGGATATAGCTCTACCGTTGTCCAAATGATGGCTCAGATCACTGTCTCAAACTGTCATTAATCTACCTCTTATATATGTCACTTTGTTGCCTCAAGACTGGTGTTATAGGTGTGCTCAATCTGTTGTTCAAGCACAGAAATATTTGTTGTCAAACACTGTCTACAGGTGTGACCAAACTTTTGTTCAAGCACAGAAATATATGTTGTTCAACACTGTCTACAGGTGTGACCAAACTGTTGTTCAAGCACAGAAATATATGTTGCTACAGGTGCGCCCAGATATGCCTTAAACTTAGCCTCAAACTAGGCCTCTTCACTGCCCCAGATTAGACCTCTTCGATGCCTCAAATAAGGCCTCCTGCGGCAGCTACAGAGATATATCAAACCCGAATTGTTGTGTAAAAATGAGAAGGGTAGGCTTATATTTATACTGATCTGGTTGGTGAACTTTTCCAGTGGGGCCCACTTCTCCTTTTTGGAAAAATTATAATTTCCCTGTGGGCCGACTTTTCCTTTTGGAGCATTATAATTCTACTTTATTATTTTCTATGGAACCAACTTCTCCATTGGGATCTTTCTTGACTTCTTTGGTATCTTCATCTATAAGAAAGGGTTATGCAGGAGGTGAATATCTCTCGTAGCTACCAGAAACATCAACACTCCCTCTTAGCCAGGAAGGTATTCTCCATGATGTTTTTCCTCTTGTTCTCATAGCCTCTCAGGCTATGCCATGGTCCTTCGACAATGCCATGGTCACGCAGACCATGCTATTGGTAGCATCATCACATCACACATGGCTACACTCAATGTGGACCTATTATAGGGCCTCATCACCACTATAATACACTAGGACCTACTTGCCCGTAGTGTGGCACTAGGACCTACTCACCCGTAGTGCATCATCAAGGACCTACTCGCCCATGACGTGTCCACTTGGTCAACTCCCAAGGGACATGTCCTCATGGTCTACTCCCATGGGACGCTAGGTGCCACCCCAAGACAACTTGTCACTACTCTAATAAGTGTCATGCTCAACTTCGTCTCAGAGGAGCGTTCTCCAAGTCGACCCAGCCTGATATGGGGAGAAGATCAGGGGCGTCCCCACAGATCGACCAAACCCAACCACCTGGGGAGAAGACCTGTCTCAAGTTGACCCAACCCAACACAACTAAGGAGAAGACCTGTCACAGGTCGACCCAACTCAGTCCAACTGAGGAGAAGACCCATCACAGGTCGACCCAGCTCAGTCCATCGGGGAGAAGACAAGGACACGACACAACACACTCGCAGATCGACCCAGCCCACTGCCCTGGGGAGAAGATCTAGAGAGTGTCCTCACAGGTCGACCCAACCCACTACTCTGGGGAGAAGACCTAGAGAGATATCTCAACCACATGGGTTATTGTTGAAATTAGTGCAACTGTAAGAGCCATTCTCCTGGAGGATGGCATAAGAACCTAGTTGTGGACTAGGGCCCCCAACACACTCCTGGGGTTTCCTGGTATGAGACCAAGTCGTGAGAGCCATGGCAAAAGACCCTTGTGAGGGCTCCCAGTAGATGACTGGGGTTCTTGGTCTAGGACCAAGCAGTAAGACCCTAGATGTGTTCTAGGGCCCCTGGATGTGTTCCATGGAATCCTTGCCCGGTGCTTGGATTGATCCTTGGATGTGTTCCTTGATGGTTGATATAAGTCCCTAGATGTGTCTAGGGCCCCTAGATGTGTTCCAGGGAACCCTTTCTTAATGCATGGGTTGATCCTTGGTCTTGTACCTTGGTGGATAAGACCCTAGATGTGTTCTAGGGCCCCAAGATGTGTTCTGGGGCAACCTGATCTTTGACCAGGTAGATCTTGGTGTAATACCAAGATGTGTTGATGTATGATCATCTTCCTCTCTCCCGGGATGGTCCATGAGACCTACGAGTGTCTATGAAGATGGACATGACCACATTGTTGATGTACCCCCTTATGCAGTGATGATAAAGTTTATAGGTCACTATGAGACTCATGTGGACATGTTTTTCCATTAAGGAACCCCCCTTGACTTTATCTTAACAGGCACCCCCTTGTTGTTTTACTTTCCCTCTTGGTTTATGTGATTGGGTTCTATTTTACGAAATTGGGTTTTATTTTATGTTTTTGGGGTTTATTTTTTTTTGTGATTGGGGTTTTATATGTAATTAGGATTTTAATTAATATTAATTGACATATTAATTAATATTTGTATTAATTAAATGTCAATATTTAATTATAATCCTAATTACCCTAACCCTTCTCCCTAACTATAAATTAGACCCTACTCTATTGCATTTTACACTCACTCACTCTCTCCTCTCCCTCCTTGTTGTGGCTACCTCAGTAACTACTCCTCTTTGATTGGTGTGGCATCTCCTTTGTTTATCAGTTTCAGTTCTGAGTTTTCTGTGGTAGCTGGAAGCTTCTCCTTTAAGGTTCTGCTGATGGTTGATGGTTGGATCTACTACTTCTGAACTGTGAGGTGCCTCTTAAAAGCAATTGGACTTGTCCTCTTGCAGTCAAACCTGTTCCAGTGGATGTCAGATCTTCCTTTAAGGCCACGGATTTGTGTATAGGTGTTGCGGGCTCCTCTGGGCTCTCTCCTTTGTTGTGTGAGGATTGTGGATCCCTCTTCTGCCTGCCGCGTGGTGTGCTGAGATTACTGTGTGGGGTTTTTCATCTTGCTGTCCAATTTTCTGAGGTAAAGGTTTTTTCTGCTTGCTAGTGGAGATGCTTTCCTGTCCAGATCTCATTCCTGTGCCATATCACTATCCAGTAAAGGGTTTTTCTGTTGGGGGTATTGTTGTTAAGTCCGTGGTTTCATTGTTGTTTTCTTTGGGGGTTTCTATCTATGGAAAAACTGTCCCACAATCCTCTTTGACAGAGATCAAACCCTAGAGGTTTGATACATGAACCTAAACTAAAGTATGAGCATATTTACAAAGGCATACATCCACACATGTGACAGGTACATCTATCATTGAATCAAGAGGTAAGCTAAAAGTTAATTTTTCATACTCATAAATTTTATTTGCTTCTAGATCTATTTATATATCTACTTCTTTATGTTGATCTAGTGAATAGAAAAATTTTAAAGCATTTTTGTTTTTCAATTTTCCCTAATTCTAATAGTTACAACCGAAAGGTCGTTGGGCACCAGCCCAGTACAACTTATTAGTCCGTCGATAAGTGTCATACTAAACTCAATCCATCGAGGAGTATCGTCGCAGAAGAATGTCTCACGAAGTTGTTGTTAGAATATAAGTGGATGTGCTCGTTTTACCATTGACAATACCCTTGTCACCCAACCATAGGCCGAAGCCACACTCCGAGCACCTTAACCTTGACAAAGAATCACTCCAGAAGCAAATCTTGGGCTAGATAGCCAAACAAAGGGTAGCACACATTTCCCGAAGGATAGTGCACCAATAAGAGCTGATCAGATAGTCCAAACCCTAGCCAAGAGATAGTCCAAGCATAACTGCTAGCTGCAACAACTGCAACGGCAGCTCTCCTCCAAACTTGTGCAGAAACTGGGCAACTGCAGTGCGCACAAATGTTGTTCTGCAATACTAAGACTGCCTGCCAGAATGAGAACTGGCCTCCTGTATTTATACTAATTTTGGCTAACTGCCTGGGCCGACTTCTTATTCTAGGTATCTGTCTTTTCAGTATATATTATTATTTCTGGCCGACTTCTTCTCTTGGAGGCTAATAACCTAATATAAATTATCGTCTTGAGCCGACAAGTCTTCTAGGGTTATTAGCCAACTCATTAGGGTTTCTTCTTGCTTCCTAAAGTATTCTATCCTCGTCAAGTTTACACGTGGAGGTAAATACCTCCCGCAGCTACCATAATATCAACACTCCCTCCTAGCTAGGGAGGTATTACAGGTAATGGTCTTGAGCACAAAAGCATACCATTCACCTGGTAGCATCAACATAGTTGTATAGACTAGACCATCACTAGATCATGAGCACCATCACCATCATCAGTGTCATCAGTTGCATCATCTCTCGAAACCATACTCTATCTGAGTAATCAGACATGATGCTCACTCCACAGAGTGATACAAGAGCCATTCTTCTAATCTAGAAGAGTAAATGCTCTGAACCATTTTCCGTCTAGGAAATCTCTGTCATTTGATTATCCATCTAACTGATAATCATTTCAAATACTACTGATAGTCTTCAAGGCAATCGAAACAAAATAGAACAAAACTGTGTCTATCCATAGTAGTACATAACTACAATCCAGTTGTACACTACCACACCAAGTAACACACAAGTACTTGATCAGCAACATATAGTCACGAACAGTGGAACACATCCACCACAGTAGTATACATCTACTGTCACATAGTTTTCATAACAATCATCTAACATCAACCTGCACAGAAACAATGTTATGATATAAACTGAATCATCTGGGCCAATCTTTCACTCACATCTGTGAGATCTGAAAGAATATCTGCCCTCGGAGTAGAACAATGAGATATCTGGACTATTCTTCTCAAGCAAGGAAGAATAACTGTCCTGTTTTCTGAACCTGGACCATTCCCCACCCTGGGCCATTCTTCCTACACTAATCAAAGTGCACCCTGGAGAGAATGTATAAACCCTAAGGAATTCCTGTCCCTGATTGTTGAGCCTAGACCATTCCCCACCCTGGGCCATTCCTCCTACACTAATCAAAGTGCACCCTGGAGAGAATGTATAAACCCTAAGGAATGACTGTCCAGACCATTTCCTCTACTAACCACAAGAGGAAAAGACTGTCCTGTATCAACCTCCAAAACGGACCATTCCTCATGTTAACCACAATGAGAAATCGTTGTCCGACGAGGCGGGCCAGTCTTCTTGAGTAACCCTCAAGAAGAGAGACTGCCCTAGACCACTCCCCATGTTAACCACAATGGGAAGTCGTCGTCTATGATACATCAGCAATCTGGACCATTTCCCATGTTAACCACAATGGGAAATCGTTGTCTGTCAGAAATCTCAATCCACTTTCCGATATGGAAAGGAAACTGCTCATCCTAGACCATTTTTCGAACTGAAAAATGATTGTCAATAAATCAATACATATCAGTGCTCCCTCCCAACCTGGGAGTCATCTCTTCCTCTTTCAATAAGGAAGTCGTCTCCACGAGCTCCAGCTTGAGTACGCAAACTCTTTCATCTTGGATGGAAGCTTTACCAAAATGTCTGCTTATCTGCTCATCTGTGGAGA